>JAJLWC010000069.1:0-45549 GCA_030674195.1 Starmerella stellata | reverse complement strand
CTGGATACTCAAGTATAAATAGGATGGTGAAACAACCTAAATAATCAATTGGAATAATATACATTTGGACTTACATCCCGTTTCAGTCTAAGTATAGCTTGAATGATCTTACCCTACACCCTAGGCTAATCTCATCGCACACTATTACTAAGAATCACACTCTGTATACAAGATACTGCTGCAGAGGTTCAACAGGTTTACTCTATCAAGTAAGCGATTCTATGCCTAGAGGTACACAGTACGTAGAAGAAGAACGCGCCATATTGCTTTCTTTCGTTTCTGACTGTATCGTGTCGTAATGATCTTAGTGGTTCTAGTGGTATAAATTATAACCGTATATTGTAATACTTTTAAGCGTATTATGTAGTTGTGGCAACGGTTTTGATTCATTTAGGTGACCGTATCTTGTATATATTCACGTGAGACTCGATTTATTGTCGTCAACCTCACTTTTTCATCTTTATCCATATCGCATCAATGGCTGCTACATCTCAGGCTATTGCTTCTTACGCTACCTTGATTCTTGCCGACGCTGGCATTGAAATCACCGCCGACAAGATCTCTGCTCTTGCCAGCTCTGCCAAGGCCACCCTTTCCCCTGTATGGGCTGAGACTTTCGCCAAGGCCACTGAGGGTCAGGACCTCAAGGAGGTTCTTCTTGCATTCAGTGCTGCTGGCCCCGCCCCTGCTGCTGGTGGTGCTGCCGCTGCCGCTGGTGGTGCTGCCGCTGAGGCTGCTGAAGAGGAGGCTCCCGCCGCCGAGGAGGAATCCGACGAGGACATGGGCATGGGTCTCTTCGACTAGTTTATTTCTCTCCTGTTACTTATATACAATGGTCTCATCTCTCCAATCTTGGGTATTAATTCAGTCTATTTACTATCGATTCTAGAGTTTAGGGCTTACATTTGGCGATATTCACTAGGGCTTTAGTTAGTAATCTTGTACGTCTTTATTGGTAATTATTCAGATCACTCAATTACTTCGCTGATTAATTAAATTCACGTGACTCAACTCCCGAAGCGTGTTGGGCAAACTGCATTTCCTGAAAATTAAGGAATATCACTAACCAGCGAGCCATGTCCGAGCAAGTGAAAGTCGTTCCCAGTGTCCAGACCTTTGGCAAGAAGAAGTCTGCTACCGCAGTTGCCTTTGTTAAACAAGGCAAAGGCCTTATCAAGGTCAACGGTGTCCCCATCACTCTCGTTCAGCCCGAGGTTCTCCGTATGAAGATCTACGAGCCCCTCCTTGTCGTTGGCATCGAGAAGTTCGCCAACCTTGACGTCCGTATCAGAGTTTCCGGTGGTGGTCACGTATCGCAGATCTACGCTATCCGTCAGGCTCTCGCCAAGGGTCTCATTGCCTACTACCAGAAGTACGTCGACGAGCAGTCCAAGAACATCCTCAAGCGCGCTTTCCTTTCCCGCGACCGTACTCTCCTCATTGCCGATCCTCGCCGCATGGAGCCGAAGAAGTTCGGTGGTCCCGGTGCCCGCTCTCGGTACCAGAAGTCTTACCGTTAAACTTTGTGGTTTTTCGATACATTATATATTCGTGGGTACACGCAAAATAATTATTCAAACGTAATAAACGTTACATTTCGGTGCATGTCCTTTGTACTCCAATAAAGCGCTGAGTTTTTGACGGGCGGTAAGTTACGTTGTATCTACAGTAGAGTACGCTTATACAAAGCTCGGATTATGTATGCTAATTACACCAGCCTTTGACCCCACCCCATCTTTTTACTTTACGTAGTTGCTACCTGGCCACCTTGCTACTCACCCAACAATGATGGGATGACGCCGTAGTATGACGCCGTAGCATGACTAGCTTTCCTTCTGTTGACTTTCCTCCTCAACCATCAATTGCTCATAGATTGCTCATATCTTTCTGCTGTTGGATTGTTAGATTGTTAGATTAGTATACTGCAAGGTGTGGGTGTCTCTTATCTATTTGTAAGTGCTTTTAAAGTGCTTTCAAACGGCTTTTGAGGTGCTTTTACAGCAGCACTAATCCGTTTGTAAGTGTTTCGCATTAATCTTGCGTCTGCGATCGATTAGTATTATGTCAACATGTATTGGTTGCGCGCTCATTCGTGCAGCTTGCATGCGCAGGTTAAGTGTGGATTGGTAATGCGCGTAGTATGCATGGGGGTTGGGCGAGCGGTAAAGTGCGGTAAAGTGTGGTAAGTGCGGGTTTGATGGGTGGCAATATAGCCGAGACCAGTCAAAGGGTTCAAGGCAATCGAAATAACGGGTATTCCAAAATGACAGGTGGGTTTTTTCCTGCACGGCCGTGCGGTGACTGCGTTATTAGATTGAGACGTTTTCTCGGTCCTTGAAAGCAAATATGCTAACTATGCTGTTTAAACACACCGCAATCAATTCATCGCGACTTAAAATAGACTAGTCTTCATTACAGAATTACGCTACAACAGTCTCTGCAGTCTAGTAAAATTTACATAACCATTTACAACCACTCGGAGATGGGCGGCATACTTTTCTTGCACGGATCTGCAGAGAAGATGCATGCATGCAGAGTATATGTATCTTGTCCGCAACAAGAACGTGTGCAACCTGCGCAAAACGGTTTAAGGTAAGGGTTTTGCAGACCCCCTCTATGATCATGGACCTGTGACCAGGGTTGCCTTTCGATATTAATAGACCTCACAAACGAGCAAGTTTGAGCAATGAATCCTTCTGACTCGAAAAGCCTTGATTTAGAGGAGTACGAGCAGTCTGCGGTGCCTGGAGACGAGGTTTTCTACGACTGCAGTGAAGGCAATGAGACAAAAATAGACATTACCGAGCCGAAAGAGTCAAGCAAGGGGCCTGCTGGAAGCAGAGACCAAAGCCGAGAGCCGAGCGCTGATCCGGATGTAGACCCCAGCAGTTTTCTGAAACCGACTGGGCACAGACACAGCAGGCACGCGCGTTCAGGCTCTTCTGACTCGTGTTTAAGCACTGACAGTTCAGGGACGTCGGACACGATCAATTTAGAGGACTTCCTAGAAGAGACGCACAGTATCCACACTACAGCCCCCGACAAGCACACCGGCGTTGCTGAAGACATTGATTCTAATCTGAAACGGTCAGTTCCTGTAGCAAAACGCGAGAAAGAGTATGCAGAGGTGCTGAAACTGTTCGATCTCACAGTTGACGAGGGCAGCTCTATTCTGAAGTTCCCCGGGTGGCTGCTAAAGGACGTTCTGCTGCAAGGCTACGTTCTGCTAACCAAGAAGTACCTTATTTTCTACTCGTACCTTCCCGAGTTCGAAGGCAACGAGGCGCTGAAAGCGGGTCCTCTAGGCAAGAAACGGCTTGGCCTGCTGGCCGTGAAGAACCCGTACAAACGGTGCTGGGCCGTTGTTAGGAGGGGCGCTATTTCATGGTACTCGAAACCAGGCGACATCTACTTCCCGGTAGGAATCATCCCGTTCAGCAAAGTCACAAGGTGCGAGGTTTCAAGCAAAGACGACCAGGTTTTCGACGTCTACACTGCCCACAAAACACACTCCTTCCTCGCCGACAGTTCCAGCAACGCGCTGGACTGGGTCAAAGAGATCAGGAAACAGCTTTTCTGTATTCGGAACCACGGCCACAGCGCTGTCATTCGCGTGCCGCTGAAAAACATTATTCGGAAGTACGTCGTCAACGCATACGACATCGCGCGCACGCTGAACATCGAGTTGGTATTGTCTAAAGACGTTTCGAAACCCATCGAGACGCGCGTCGGCGTGCTCTCGCTGGTCTTCTTTACGCACGCCGACGCGATGATGAGCATCATCAAGACCCTTGACGAGTATACTAACGGGTTCGAGAACATGAACGGCGTGCAGTTCGATCCTACAAAGAAAACCATCGATTTCGGCAACAGTATTTTCGGGTCGGTGGACGAAGATGTTCTTGACAGCACACCACCGCGGACGACTTCGGTCATGTTCGGCAACGGGTTCTCAGTGACTTCGTTAGACAAAGAGATCGCAGAAGATGCTAGATCCGTTGCTTCTACCGTCACAGCTACCGACGGCAATAACAATACTAATAATAATAACAGCAACGGCAATGGCAACAGCAACGAATCACCAGCTTCTGGCGGTAAATTAGGACTTCTATCAAGGCTGAACTCGAAAATCAGCGAAGAAGTTTCTGCGGTTGCGAACATCGCGGCGATTCCATTGAAACTCGTTAATATCAACAGCAAAGTGTACAACGAGACTGAGGAAGAAGCCGTGCACGCCGAGAAACCGTTCTATGCAGAGAGCGTTTCGTCTGCAGAGACTGTGGACGACTACTCCGACGACGACGACAGTAGCGACGGAGAAGGAGAGACGAACTTTCTGGGCCTTATTCGTAAAAGCAGCGACAACGAGTTGTTCAGAAACCATTTCGGCCTCGAACCCGAAGCGATATTCCTCGACCATCACCCTGCAACACTGAAGAAACCAGGAGCCTCTGTTGCGTGGGGCGGAACGGTGATCTTGTCTAATCTGTACCTCTGTTTCCAGCGCGAGAACGTGCAAGGAGGCAGCTGGAGAATGATTGTGCCGCTGACTGAAATCACGCATATTGCTGAACAACCGAAAGACTCGACCAGTCTTGACTTTGAGGTAAGCGAGATTTACTACGGGGTCATCAAGCTCGGGTTCAACGACAGCAACACGCGGTTGAAAGCCGAGGCGAGACTGCGGAAAGCAGTTGAGACGGCGCAGGGTGTGGAGAAACGGAAACAGCAGCATGGCGTCAGTAAAATGAGCTATAATTTAGACGAGAAGCACGAGAACAAGTTCCTGCAGTACAGTCTGCTTGCCGCGCGCATTGCCGCAACGGCAGGTGTCGACGGCTCGTCGATCCGCAAAGTCGTCCCGCCGCTTATTTTCAACCCTGGCAGCAACGAGCTGAAAGAGGTGGTTATGGTGAAACCGCTGAAACAGTTGACGTTCGCGATGCTGATGATCGGCAGCCGCGGCGACGTGCAGCCGTACCTTGCATTGAGTCAAGGGCTGATGGCTGAGGGACACAGGTGTGTTATCATCACCCACGGCGAGTTCAAAGACTGGGTCGAGAGCTACGGCGTCGAGTTCCGCGAAGTGGGCGGAGACCCGCGGAAACTAATGGAATTGATGATCACCTACGGTTCAGTGAGTTACGGGTTCATTAAAGATGCGCTGCACCATTTCAAGTCGTGGCTGAAAGAGCTGATGCACGACAGTTGGGACGCAATCAGTCCGTTGAACGCAGACGTGCTTATAGAGTCGCCGTCGTCGATGATCGGGATCCATATTGCCGAAGCGCTTAATCTGCCGTACTTCCGCGCGTTCACCATGCCGTGGACACGCACGCGGACGTACCCCCAAGCATTGATCAACCCGGACAAGAAGAAGGACAGCAACTACAACTATATCACGTATATCATGTTCGACCACCTTGTCTGGCTCGCGATTTCGAAGCATGTCAACCACTGGCGGAAACACCACCTCGACCTGCCGCCTACTGATCTGGATCTAATGAGCCAAGAAGATATCCCGTTTCTGTACTGCGTCAGTCCGTCGATTCTTGTTCCCCCGCTTGATCAGCCTGACTGGATCCACACTTGCGGCTACTGGAACCTTAAAGAAAACAAGCAGCAGAAGATCGACCCAGAACTGGTTAAGTTTATTTCCAAGGGCAAGAGCCTGGGCAAGAAACTCGCATACATCGGATTCGGTTCAATCATTGTTACCGATCCTGAAGCCATGACGGCTACAATCGCCGATGCTACAAAAGAAGCCGACGTCTACTGCGTGCTTGCACGCGGCTGGTCTGGCCGGTCTACGAAATCCAAGCGCAAACTCAAGGTTCCTGAAGAAACGCCGAAAAAGCTCCAGCAAGACCATATTTTCGATTTGGAGAGCGTCTCGCATCAATGGCTTTTCCCGCAAATGGACGTCTGTGTCCACCATGGCGGGTGCGGTACTACCGGTGCCAGTTTGGCTGCCGGCGTTCCTACGATCATCAAACCGTTCTTTGGCGACCAGTACTTCTACGGCAACCGTGTCGAGGATTTGAAATGCGGCGTCTACTTGAAACGTCTTACCAAGTCTGGACTCAGAGACGCGCTATTAGAGTGTGTCAACGACGAGAAGATCATTAGACAAGCGAACACGATCGGCCAGCAAATCCAGAACGAGCACGGTGTGGAAGAGGGTATTATTTCGCTGTACGACGAGCTCGAGTACGCGCGTTCAGTAACGCTTAACCGCCGCAAGAACACATTAGACGCGTCAGAGGGCGTGCGGTACCTCCCAGACAGCATTCCGTTCAAGAACACCATCGACAGAGCCGTGCAGCCAGCAAAACGGTTGAGCACGCTGTGGCCATCCCTGCCTAAATTCGGACGCCGCGAAGAACAGGGAATCGACAGGTCGAAATGCGGCGAAGACCACGAGGTCGACGTGTCTGTGTAGACTTGCACGCTTCTTGGCTGCTCAGCTACTCAATTACTCAACTACACTCATCTAACTACACTCATCTAATTAATATAACGGCCCCCAATCTGGACCTTGCATGTGCATATCGTATTCCTGCATGCGCATGTGATTATATACTGGCGCACTGGCGTCATTTGTAAGGTACAGTGAATATGAATAACGAGTTCGTCTAATTAACTGGTACAATCAATTGGTACAATCAATTGGTACAATCAATTAGTTCAATTAAGTAGGCAATTAAGTAGGCAATTCTAGTATAGTGAATTAGTTAGTAGTTAAATAGGTTGCGATTATGCAAAGTGGATGCCGACCTGGTGGAACGCGTACAAGAGTCTAAGGAAGTCGAGCTGGTCGCATTTCTGGGACCGCATTTGCGCCATTTCCGTCTGCTCGAGGACGTGCTCGATCTTGCTTTTCACGACGTTCAGGTAGTCGTCGTCGGCTATTGTGGCGGGGTAGCCTTCTTTGTTGTGCACGCCGTTGTTCTGGCTGATGTACGATTTATAGTTTTGTTCTAGGATTTGGAGGACAGCAGTCGATTTGAATTCGGCCGAGATCGTTCGGTTCTTACGAACGAAACACACGCGCAGCAAACCGTCCCACTCTTTGTAGTCGAGCTGCGGTCTCGGGTTCTTGATCTCGATCCTTACGACGCTGCTCTCGACGTTCGGTGGAGGCCTGAAATTGCCGCGGCCGACTTTCATTACATGTGTCACGTTCGCCCACATCTGCACGTTCGCGCTGAGTCGGCAGTAGAGCGGATCGCCAGGCTTCGCGAGCAGTCTGAGCGCGAACTCGCGCTGGAACATCAGCACTGAGACGCGCGGTGGTCTGGGCATATTTAGCAGCTTGAATACAAGCGGAGACGAGATCTGGTACGGTGTGTTCGAAATGCAGATATCGTGGTACGGAAGGTCGGACTTGATCACATCGCCGAGCATGATTTCGAGTTTCTTTTCAACGGGTTTTCCTTGTACCCGTTTAGTGAGCTCGGCTGCCATTCTGGGATCCATTTCCGCAGCGATTGTCTTGCGCGCTTTCTCCAGAATGCGCACAGTTAGGTTACCAGTACCAGGACCAACCTCAAGAACAACATCGCTGGGCTTGATCTCGGCTTTGTCTACAATTGCCTCGGCAATTTTGGGGTTTTTCAAAATATGTTGACCGAGGTCTGTGTTCATCTTGAAAACAGACGTTTTCACATCGGATTTCACTTTGGATTTGCCCATTGAAACTTTTCTTTTTTCTTTGAGAAGTTGTGGAAAAAAATATTAGGGTTCTCGGCTTATAGCATGCCTGCTGCACCTCTAGAAATGGCTTTGATATTTCACAACACCTTGATTGGGATGTAAAGGAGAGCTCAGCTGCAAATTTGGTATGCTGAAACTAACTAATGGTATAACTATAATTTGCAAGAATAATTGACAATCCAATTCGCCTTCGTACCTCCCGCAACTTGCGCGCGCATTACATTAGCATACTGTATTGTGGTTATGGGGTACGGTTACGGTACGGTTATAGTTGTGGTACATACGTGGTACATACGTGGTACATACGTGGTACATACGTGGTACATACGTGGTACATACGTGGTTTGGCAGTCGTGAGTATGAACCCGTTTATTACAGTTTTAAGATATTATTAGGATCATTTTACATTATCATTAAATTACGGTCGCCGAGTATTAGGGCGTCCTGCTTCTTTTTCGTGTCATTTCAGTTGCTTGATGCTTTTCCAGACCTGCCGCAAAACAGGGAGCTGCGGCCGCAGCTCCTTAAAGACAAGGCCCACCTCGTTAGTTTGGTTGAACACTAGTTGGATCACGTACACGACATGCGACCCTTCAAAGACCTCGTTTATGAACACTGCGCGTATTGCGTCGCTGGGAATGAACCGGTCGGAGTTGCTGATAATGCGGTACCTGCCCTTGCGTTCTATTTGCATGCCAAGTCCATTGATCACAATGACAGACTCGGTGATCCGCGTCTTGAGCAGAGGAATCAGTATTAACGGAGGAACTGTTAGGTACCATTGCGCATGTACGCGCAGTAGGTGCAGAAACAATATCCCGAAGAAAAGGCGACCCACGACGGCGAAAAGTAGGATGTCGCTTGAGAGTTTATAAGACGTCACTCCGGTTGAGTGTCCTACATCCAGTCTCATAAGGTCATAGCGTTTCTTCGTTATGCTTGTTTCTGTATATTACAAATGCAAGCCACAGTTGCACGCGTGTGCCTGGCTGCGGCGGTTCACATGCAAGTAACCAGAGACAGCTGCTTAGATGGGTAATCCGTCAAAACAAAGAAAGACCATAAGGTTCTAACTCTTTAAATAACTCAATTAGTACTTGTCGATCCATTTTTTTTTCCCTCCCCTATAATCTCCATTAACGTTATCTTGCCTTTTCCCCATAAACAATTTGATCCGTCTAACCCTATCCCGCATAACCATTCTTGACAACGGGCCATAAGCCGCCAGCCGAAGCCGAGGCCCTGACAAACCCATGATACCCCTTACTAGTAAAAGAACCCTTTAGATAACGTATACATGTAGTAAGTTCAGCCAAATCCCTGATTTTGTAAAAACTATCTGTACTGAGATGTGAAATACACTTGTTGCTGTTTGCATTACATCTTGTCTGTTATGATCTGTTATGATATTATATATTCTTTTTACAGAAGGAATTCAAGCAACGGGCTTGTGGTATAGTGGTAGCATACATCCTTAGGGTGGATGTGACCCCGGTTCAATTCCGGGCAAGCCCCCTTTTTGCATTTTTCCGGTCTCGATTTCATACTTCAGAAACTATAGGAGCTGTACTTTGTGTGTTACTGGACTGTATTTTTGTTGCATTTTACTAGAACCACTAGCTACTTCATTAGTTACAGCCATCTCATTAGTTATAACGACGGTGCGTATATGGTTATATGGGTTATATGGGTATATGTGTAGTCTTCAAATTAGTGTATGCAGCGAACATTATTTCTCGGCATGGTCGTTTTTCAAGGCATCCAGCGCCTGCGCCTCGATTTTGTCCTGTCTCAAACGGAGTCTTTCGATGAAGTCTGGGTTGTACTGGGGTTCGTAAATAGGCCCTCTAATTGGAAGCCACCACGTGTATAAAGGCCCCATGATGGTTCTAATGTTGTTCCAGACTCCTTGACTAAAAGGGTCGTGCGTGTATACGAAGACATCCATACGGTCCAGTTGGATAACTCTGCGTTGGCCGTCTCTCCAGAGGAAGTTCACGTACTGCCCGTCGTCTCTCCTTGCTGCCATCAACTCCAGAGTCGTGTGCCCGAAGATTATATAGACGAAATGCTGTAATGCAAGAATGCCTGCAAGGAGAATGGCCAGGCTCGAGATTATATATAGTGCGATTGAGTTCCCGTTGATGTTCGGGAGCTGGTCGTGCTGGTAGATGAAGAGGATGATCATCACGAACGAGAGGGTCGAGCACATAGTCCAACAGAACTGGAAAAAGAACTTCACGTTGCCCTGGCCAATAACGTCGCCCACCCACGGGCAGAAATGGTCCATTGAAGGAACGCATGTATCCGTGAACGACGCATGGTGTGTCCTGTTCGGTTTTGTTTGCTTGCAGTACGAGCAGTACAGCGAGTAGCCGTACATACTGCACTGGAAAGCAGCGTCCTCGTCTGCTGACTTCTCTGTGTACTGTGGAGTGACGCGGCCTGGGCCCCAGCAGACTAGTGCGAACCAGTAGAGGTAGACGCAGAAGTTGAGGTAGCAGTAGATAGAAAGAATCGCAATTGCAGCGCCTTGGTTTTTTCTGCGCACGTCGTGCCAGACGATCGAGTAGCAGAACGCGTAGATATAGTACCCGTTCAACAGAACCCAGACGATGTAGACATGGCGTCTAATGCATTCGCGGATTTTCTCTTGAGTGGTTCGCTGGTCTTCTTCGGGGACATCGTATTTCGCTTCTATTGACTGGTCTGACATAAAGTACCAACGCCTAGTCGCCCGAGTTCAGCTATGAGGGGATTAATAGCTGCGTAAACAAGCTGAATCCGTCGCGTCAAGTGGGGTGACGGAAGAGGCCACGCCGCGGGACTGGGTATATAGCGGACCACTGCTTTGGGTAACGAAATTCAGAATATGCACACCGACTAAAGAGGCATTTGTATTAATAAGGCGTCTTAGTTCCGTTTTTAGTACTATCACCTAATCGGGTCGACTGAATAGAGCTATTTCTTGCACCTGTCGTGGCCTTTTATAGGTAAGACCGAATGAAGCATCTACTCCAATTCATAGCACCAATTCGTAGCACCAATTCGTAGCTCAATTTATCGCTCCTATTAGTAGCACTAATTTATAGCTGTTCAATTCCAGCTGTACGAATCGTCTTCAGTATGCAATTGCCATGAGTATTTGTCCTTTGTCGCCACTAATTTATACAGTAAGACTCTGCATCTTCTTTACTTGATCAAGTTGCCACAAGTTGCAACAAGTTGCTCAGGTTGCTAGGGTGCATTGCTTAATTGCATTGCTTAATTCATTGCTGGGTGGTATTTGGGTGGTGTTCGCGTGTGTGCGCCCGTTTGTGGCACACTTAGTAATCATTGGTGGCAGCAGCGTTCGCATTAATGGGGACTAAATTCGATTTCAAGTTCTGGAACGACGTTGCCACGTTCGCAGGCGCGATTGGCGCGCTGATAGTCATTGGAAAAATGCTGATTCCGTCGGATCCTTCAGGTTTTGTTTCTGAGGAGAGAGACAAGCGGTCTAAAAAGAACAAAGAGCTGCTGAATCTCGATAACCTGAACACCTACGAATCGCAGCTGCTTGCTAACCTTATAACCCCAGACGAGATCACTACTGGGTTCGCTGACATTGGCGGTTTAGACAGCGTCAGCCAGGAACTGAAAGAGGCTGTGCTGTTCCCGCTGGTTTACCGGGGGCGCATTGAAACGAGCCCGCTGCTGCAGGCACCAAAAGGCGTGCTGCTGTACGGACCTCCCGGATGCGGCAAAACGATGCTTGCAAAGGCTATGGCGAAAGAGTCTAAAGCCAATTTCCTGAACATCCAGGCCAGCACGCTCACCGACAAATGGTTCGGTGAAAGCAACAAACTTATTGCATCGCTGTTTTCACTGGCCAATAAACTGAGCCCGTGCATTATTTTCCTCGACGAGATCGACTCGTTTCTGCGCACGCGCAATTCTGGCGACCACGAACTCTCGGCGCAAATGAAGGCCGAGTTTATGGTGAATTGGGACGGACTTGCTACGTCGCAGTCGAACGGCGTCATTGTGCTTGGAGCCACTAACCGGATTTTCGATATCGACGAGGCCGTGCTGCGCCGGATGCCGAAACAGTTCGAGATCGGGCGGCCGCAGGACAAGCAACGCGAACAGATTCTTAGGATCGCGTTGAAGGGCACGAAGATCGAGCCCGATCTCGATTTCAAGGAACTGGTTCTGGCCACTCGCGGGATGTCGGGGTCTGGGATCGTCGAGTTCTGCCGCAATGCTGCTCTTGAGCCGATGAAAGAGCTTTACCGCGAATGGTGTACTGAAGACACTAATATCGTTGACGACGACGTGCAATTGCGGCCTTTGCGCACGTCGGATTTCCGTCCGAAACTCAGTCAAGACGACGTCGAGTAGGGCGAGAAAAGCACTGTATATATTATGAATTTTAACCAATTAACCAATTAACCAATTGTTCAATCATTTAATTCAATCAATGCTTGTCCATGCTTGTCCATGCACTGGTATGCATGCTAATTAGGCAGGTTAACTGGGCAGTACCGCAACAGTTCGTAGTCAGCACTGTAATATTGGAATTGGAATTGGAATTGTAGACTCAATTGATCTTGTCAAGAGACAATAAACAAAGAACATACTAATTACAACCATTTTATTTTAATTGAAAAGAGCAGCCCTTCTCGTCTCGTTTCTAGCAAGTTCAAAGAGGCTCTTTGTCATACTGCGTCATACTGTGTCATACTATTGACATAAGGAGCGCGCGAGACTGTTTTCACCGTTCAATGAACCCGAACACAACATAGACATGAGCAGAGACCTTCTAGCTGAGATCGAGTTAGTTGAGTCTGACGGGTCTACTGATTCTGGGTTAGAAGAGCTGAACACGGCCGTTGCTAAACTGACGCAGAAACTCGGTCAGTATAAACGGTTATTATCGCAAAGCAAAGACAAACTGGTCTCCCAGGAGACGCTGATCACAGAACTGGAACAGAAAATGGAGCTCAGGAAACAGAAGATGGGCGTTATTGAAGAACACAATCGCCGGTTGTTCCAGCAGTACACAAAGATGAAGAAACAGCGAGAAACCGATTTCAAAACGATCAAGATGTGGCAGGAAGCGCTGGGAATTGAGAACAAAGATGGCGGTAAAGATAACAGTAAGGATAATACTAATAACAAGGAAGAGAGCAACGTCAAAACCAGGAAAAGAGAAAGAGACGAGAAGAAAGAAGAGCTGGACTCGGAATTGACTCAAGACACTGGCCCCAATTCCGAGCTTACTCAAGACACTGGGGCTCCGAATTCCGAACTGACTGACAGTCTTCCTCCATCGAGTCCTCAGCTTCTTGCCAAAAGGTTTAAACCAGAACTCAGCGCTAGCCAGATGAGCCAGGTTCTGATTCCAAATAGTATGGCTGGAGAGCAGTACACCCAGTCGCAGTCTGAAGACGATCCCGATTTCGACGGGTTAGATGATCTAGCCGAATTAGAAATAGAGAAAAATACTGAAGAGGGTGCGTTTATTGAAGAGATCATGAACAAAGACTGGCACCCAGTCGACTTTAAACTGAACAGCAACTACAGCGAGAACACCAAACACCGGAACCTCGAGTTCCTTAATACTTTGAAACGAAAGGAAACGCGCAACTGTATGCACGGCACTAATTGTAAAGACTGTGCGAACTTCTATAAACTGCTGAACATCGACGGCGCGGCGCAAACCGCGTCCAGACACCGGCATTTCCTGCCCGAACAGGAGTCGCCAGTCGGGTACTGGCGCACAGAGTTTCCCAGTTCAGCCAGCCGCGATGCAGACTTAGCAGGGAACCAGAACCTGATATCAACAGAAGGCCGGTCGCGGCTGGCCGAGGCATTGGTTAACGGGAAGTACGTTTTCCGCGACGCCAAGCTCCAGAAAAGGGCAATTGAGCATATGAATAAATTGGCTACATAACTAGCTACACAAAGAACTTTATCAAAGAACTAAACCAATTAGACTACCTAAAGATTGCGAGCATAGCGAGAGTGTGCACACTCTATACGGCTGTACTTTGCTTAGAATAAAGGTACTACGTTATTAGCTAATCCAAGCGTCATTGAAAAAAACCAAATGGGATATTTCAGCGAACTGTGGAACTCGGTTTTCACGCAGGGCGTCACGCCCGTGCAGGAGACTACACTCAATTTCGCGTTCATCGCACTAATAATCATCAATTTCGCTCTTCTTTACGTCACGAAAAGCATCCACTTCGTCGTGCTGCAAGTCCTTACTGTCTGCTTATGGAGAGGCATTGCATGGTTTATTGGCGAGTACAAGGTCGCGCTTGCTAACCAGAAGGCTGAAGAAGCTAAGAATGCCAGCGAGCAAGACGAGAAGATCGCTGATGTCACGGATGTCACTGAGAAGACCGCTGAAAAGACCGCTGAAAAGACCGCTGATAAGACCGCTGATAAGGCTGAAACCAAGGCCGAGAAGCCGGCTGAAAAGGCTGCTGAGCCCGCCGAGAAGGCTGCTGAGAAGACAACAGCAGTCGAGTCTAAAACCCCTAAACCCACACAACGAAAGAAATCAAACAAGAGGAAGGTTTGAATTCACTTTATACGCCTCCATAAGTACTTTACGCTCCTGTGCGTTTAAATGGCTTAACCATTCCATGTTCCCGCTCGCATATAGTTTCTCTAGCCATTTAACAATCAACCCAAACGTTTTGTAATTCACTACCTCGCCCTCGTCGTCAAAAGCAAGCTCATCGTCCCACTCGTCGTCGTCGTCGTCGTCAGCATTAACTGCGCTTTTAACTGCTTTTTTCTGTGTCTCGAAGTCCCCGTTCAGTTGCGGGGTCTGCGACAGTTCTCTAATGAACATTTTAACGATCTTTATTGGCAGCGCGACTTGTGTGAACTGCAGATCTTTAGTCTGTCTCCGCGTCATTATCCTTCTCCCGTTCCTGATCGGCTCGTCGTTCACTATAATCGCATCAAACACTGGACTGTGCAGATCCACAAGCGTTTCCAGCGCCAGAATATTCTTCTCGATCTCGTCAGACCCGCGGATCACTTCAAACGCCGGGATCCACTGCTTCATAACCGGTTCTAGAAGCTGGCACTGGCTGAGAATCGATACCACGGCCTCAGCGTTCCTGATAGTAAGCTCGCTGAACAGCAGAACTAACGCCTCTACTAGCAACGCGTTCTTAGCGCTCGCCAGCCTCTGAGCAGCCTCTTCGATCATGGGCAAAAGCGTTTCGAAAAGATCCTCGCCCAGTACATCAATCACGTTCACAAAGTACTCTCCACACGCAATGGCCAGCGACTCGTCTAAACTGGGCTGAAGCAGCAGTTTCGCTACTTGCACAACATTGGCCGACGTCTCTCGGCTAACGCTGTGTTTAATGTCTTTGTACAGCGACAAGTGGGTGAAAGTCGCTACTTGGAAGACTTGCGGGTCCTGCGTCGTTTTGACAACATCGAAAAACCTGTTCAGCATGCCTTCTTGGTCAAACCCAGTAAGATCAATACCGTCGTGCTTGAAAACAGCCGTCGCGAGTTCAAGAGCGAAACACAGATCGCTCGAGTACGCGAACCCCGACTGTTCAGAAAGATCGATAACCGCAATCACGCGGCTCAGAATATAAACAGTCGACTCGTTCGAGTTGTACACATCTAAAAAGTCGCCAACGATATCAATGACCTCGCTGATCAGATCGTTGTCGGCAGTGTTCTTCATAGCCAGCTGGAACAGAAGATCAAGCAGCTCGGTGTTGGAAACGCTTGTACCGATTTGCGGCATTTTCAAAACCTTTCTCAAACATTCCGTCAAAAACAGCGGCGTGTCCTCGTCGGCTGGTTCTAGTAATTGGGAAATCAGCTGAAAGAACCCGCGTTCGTGGTTCGCGGTATAGATTTCAGGAAACACTGACGAACACAGTGTCATTGATTTCAATTGACCGGCTATAATCAGCCTGTTCTCAGGATTGGGCACAGTAAAAGCATGCGAGGCCAGTTTTACCCGGATCTCAGCAGGAAGGAAGAAGAAGTACTTCGCTGAAAAAGCCGCTACTACGATTTGGCGAGCGTACAGCAGATTATAGTACTCGTCTGTTACTTCACTCTCGTGCACACTAACGAACTCCAAAGAACCCAGGAACTTCTGGAACAGAAGAGGGTCTAAACCCGAGAAGTACGTTTTCACATCAACCTGCGTCACTAAACTGGCAACCAGAAACAGAACTGCCTCCTTGAACTTAATCTCGGCGAAATCCATGCCTAGAAGACTGCTCAAAACTGCAGGGTTCCCTGTTCCTGCTACCATTACCCCTGCATAGCTTCTTGGACTCGTTTCGTCGACATCGAGCTCCATTTCCGAAGTCACAAACTCGTTGAAATCGTCGTTCCATGAAACTATATCGTCTTCGGAAACTGCTGCTAACCTCACTAAAATCTGGGCCAGATTCGAAATGGCTTCAGTTGTTGACAAACACTGGTTCCGGACTTTAGCGTTCTGTAAACACAGCTCTAGAAGGTAGCAGAACGCGTTCATCAATTCTTCGTTGTCTTCAATGTAGAAATAGTTCTCAGAAAGCGTTGTGATCACTGTTTCGTACATCGTTGGCAAAGTCGGCTCTAAAATCTCCTGGAACCCGGAATCGAGTTCTTTTAAAGTACTCACGACCTCAAGAATCGTTTGAATATGCTGAACGTCCACAATGATCGTATTGAAGTGTGCAACGAACTGCGGAATCGACTGTGCTGCCAGTTCCTGCACTCCTGTTTGCGGGTTGTCGCTAGCAGCATCGATCATTAGAAAGAATGTCGTGCATTCTTTAAAAGCAATTAACGCGAGATTGCGTTGCTCAACAACACTATCGACATCGCTGCCTATTTCGGTGCCTACCATTACTAAAAGCATTGAAAGCAGCTGGACACTGAACTTCTCGAAATCCTCTTCGCTGAAAGTCTCTCTAACCAGCTCGATGAACAGAACCAGCCCGCCAAGCTGGCCTAACGACCCAATTGGGTTTTCAAGCAAAGAAAGCGACTCCTGTAAGAGGCTAGGCCATAGTTGCGGGTAGTCATAACTCGAGATCCGCTGGATCGCGTTAGCCGCAGCTGTCCGAACACGGCTACTGGGTGTAGATGTCAGCAGCGCGAACAGCCGCTGCTTCAAACTGGTTTTGATCTCAATACTGAACTCCGGAGAACTGAATTGGTCAGACTGCGGGCTCCATTTCCTTGTAATCAGGTTCTTGAGGATATATAGTGCGCTCTGTTTGTCGGCTAACTCAGTTTCACTGCTTTCCGCACACTCTAGCAACGCATTGACCAACTCTGCAGGGCCTGTCTCGCAGAAACTAGTGAGCTGCTGCTCGGCAAGCGCGCGGCCTTCTTTGCTCGGAGACCGCGTGGCTGAAAGCACAGAGACTATACTGTTCATTCTAAATAAACAAGTGTCCAGATTTTGCTGATTGGGTTTCGACACGCTCTAAACCTGTGCCGCTAGCAGAATGTCCGGTTGCTGTTGCGGAACACGTTCAGACGATGTTGCCCGGTACCTATTATTTATTAGGTCATCCGAATGACGTTGAGCCTGTCGATCGCTGCACCCTAATACACGGAATAAGGGTGCCGACACATGCATGCACTAGCAATTGATAAGGGGGAATAAACTTTTTGCTCAAAATCATTTTACGTCACGGCAGCGCGCCTCTGTGTTCGTTGTGCGCTTCATCCTCTTCATGCATATTTCACGAGCGCACTTACGTGCGCATATACGTGCTGCTGATGTACGCGCTTTCTAATCAATAATGCGTATGCCGTACTGCCTATAACAGAGCGTATTAGCTGCGCGAAGCGTTAGAACGAACTTCCACTTAACAAGTTCATGAGTTTCCATTAACCAAATCTCTTTATCTCCCTTTTCCCAATTACTGCGGTTCGGCAGTACTGCTAAAACTGGGCATATACATTCTCTCCAACAATGTATATATATAAGTCACACGTGACTTTTTCACACTACATGAAAGATTTATAATTTTTTTCTTCAAGTGTGAAAAAGAGAAGCCCGTCTCTTTTAACTAACTAATGGGAACCTTCAAAAAAGAGAAGGCGCGGGTCTCGCGTGAAGTCAGCAGCTCGAGCGGGGGTAAAGGCCCTGTTCTGAAAACCGGTAACTTGCATGTAAAAGGCGAGAATTTCTACCGTGATGCTGCTAAAGTGAAGAAAGTCAATATGCTGAAAAGCGGCCGTGCCCAGCGCAATGCACGAGGCGATATCACGAAAGCGGCTGCGCTGCAGTCTACCGACACTCCTACTGCGCGTGTCGATCCTAATAGACGGTGGTTCGGCAACACTCGAGTGATTTCGCAGGACGCTTTAGAGCATTTCCGCGAGGCGGTTAAAGCCACACAGAAAGACAGTTTCCAGGTCCTTCTGCGCCGCAATAAACTCCCGATGTCGCTTGTTGAGGAGAGCAAGAAAATTCCTACTGTCAACATCACCGACACCGAGAGCTATGCCACAACATTCGGTCCTAAACAACAGCGCAAGAAGCCGCGGTTTGCGATCAATGATCTTGCCGGGTTGGTAGAAGACGTCAGCCGCGATCAGGAACAGTTCGATGAGAAGGTCCGCGAGATGGACGAGGACGAGGAGTACTCAATGGCTAATAAGGACTCGATCTTTTCGAAAGGTCAGTCTCGGCGTATTTGGAACGAGCTTTATAAAGTCATTGATTCCAGTGATGTGGTGATCCACGTGCTGGACGCAAGAGACCCTGAAGGCACACGGTGCCGTATCATTGAGCATTATATCAAGAAGGAGGCCCCGCATAAACATCTGATCTTTGTTATGAACAAGTGCGATCTTGTTCCTACATGGGTATCGGTAAGTAACACAACACACAGAAAGTCCCCGAGTTAAGTCAAGTAGCGATGGGTTTTAGCAATGCATATGCTTCTGTTACAACTCGGGGAGATCAACGTCGGGGTTTGGTACTACAAGTCCGTTTTGGCCTTCTCCAGACTCCCGATACTGGTTTCTTAGAGTAGAAATACGCCCAAAGCATTTTTAAGTGTTTTGTTCATGGCTGTTTTCTTAGTAGAAACCGAACATTCAACTTAATGTTTTTTCTTTTCAAAAAAAAACAGTTACTAACCATATTTTTCAGGCTGCATGGGTAAAAATACTCTCTAGAGACTATCCCACACTAGCATTCCACGCCTCTATCACGAACTCGTTCGGTAAAGGCAGTCTTATCAACGTCTTGCGCCAGTTCGCGGCTCTGCACAAGGACCGCAAACAGATCAGTGTCGGTATCATCGGGTACCCGAACTCCGGCAAGTCGTCTATTATCAACACTCTACGGAGCAAGAAAGTATGTAATGTTGCTCCGATCCCGGGTGAGACGAAAGTCTGGCAGTACGTGACGCTCATGAAACGGATCTTCCTTATTGATTGTCCTGGTATTGTGCCGCCTAGTTCTAAAGACACCGAGGCAGACATTTTGTTTAAAGGTGTTGTGCGTGTCGAGCACGTATCGAATCCCGAACAGTTTATCCCTGGTCTTTTAGAGCGGTGTGAGCGGAAGTACCTTGAACGGACGTACGACATCAAGGGATGGAAAGACTCGGCTGAGTTCTTAGAAATGATCGCGCAGAAAACAGGCAAGCTGCTGAAGGGCGGTGAGCCCGACGAGTCTACTGTCGCAAAGTCTGTTCTCAGTGACTTCAATAGAGGAAGAATCCCGTGGTTCGTGCCTCCTCCTAGAGATAATGAGCCGAACGGGCCCGCGCCAAAGGAGACCGAATCCAAGGCAACTAAGGCAACTAAGGCAACTAAGGCAACTAAGGAGGCCAAGGAGACCAAGGAGGAGTGATCCGTATTTATATTTATATTTATAGTTTTACGTATTTATTAAATGTCTGATGCCTAGAGGTTGCCTAGAGGTGGCTCTGGGCTATGCATGTCGCTGTTATGTCACCCTTCATTTTGTGCCTTCTCGTTTTGATACGCTTTTTGTGGCCGCGCCAATACTGAAATTGGGACTCGGCAGAATAGGGTTCGGCCACTGGAAATCAGAAACCGATAGTGGGTGGTCTGCATAGAACGTGATCCCGGTACTCAATTCAATAACGGGATGCGTGCATTTGTCTAAATAGATCTCGACGTCGTGGCAGTCGTATAGCCGGCACTGCTGGCACGAAATATACAGTTTCGACCGGCGGATATTAGTGCAGTAAACCGACGACTCTACATTGGACGCAGTGACTTCAGAGTCTATTAAATTCGACAATTTTAAATCGGTTTGCGGGTCTTTAAAAACAAGGGTTTCAGATCTGCACTCTTCTTCCTTGTCTGCACAACTGCCCGATTCCTGGTTTTCTTCAGCAGGTCGTGCCGCTGTATTTTTGGTTTCGCTGCTGCTTTCGTTTAATCCTAAACTCTTGCGGATCGGAGCTCGGCGAGTTCGAGGAGGAATAACTCGTTTCTTCGAGTTCGCTTCTCGTAGTTGGTCTAGCCGCTGGGTATACTTTTCACGAAAAAAGTTCGGGAGGTGGGTTTGTTTGTTGATGCTTGCTTTGATCTGCTGGATGTCGCTCAAAGTAGCATTCCCAGACGCCTCCAGCGTGTTTATTTTTGCTTCTATTTCCGATTGGGACTCCATGCAGGGTTCACTAGACGCCGAAATCTAGAATGAAATAATCAAAGGGTAGCCGCAGGCACCTAACCACTAATTGCGTCACGTGTATGCAAGCGAGATTTAAATGCAGGGTGCATATAAATAGCCTTCCCTGCCTTTTTTCTCCCCATCAATTGAGTCAATTCACTGCAAAATAGACCTATGGCTGGCCAGAAATTCTACGCTGTGCGCAACGGGCACGATACAGGCATCTACAACAACTGGGGCGACTGCAAGGGTGCCACAAGCGGGTACTCCGGCAACCAGTTCAAGTCGTTCAACACGCTATCTGAGGCCAAAAGCTATATGTCGGGCGGCTCAAGTGGCTCCAGCAACTCTAGTGGCTCTGGCGGATCGGGATCGAGCTACAGCAACTATACTCCCAGTTCAAGCTCTAGATCTTCGCACTCTTCGTCTAGATCCTCTCAATCGTCTCCTTCCTACTCCTCTCCTTCTTACTCTTCTCCTTCCTACTCCTCTTCCTCTTCTAGCGGCAGGAAGTCGCATAACGTGAAATGGTCGCACTACAGCGACGCGGATCTTGCTGACTCTAGTGTCGAGCGCGTGTTCACTGACGGTTCTTCATTCAATAACGGCAAATCAGGTGCTAAAAGCGGTTACGGTGTCTACTGGGGCGAGAACGATTCGCGGAACACTTCGCAGCCGGTTCGCGGGGGGCCGCAAACCAACAACCATGGCGAACTGCTTGCTTTAGACCATGCATTGAAACAGATCGACAACAGCGGAGACGATTTGTCGAACCGTAAATTCGACGTTTACTCCGACTCGCAGTACGCATGCAAATCCACGGCGAACTATTCTCATAACTGGGAGAAGAACGGGTGGAGAACCGCTGCTAATGAGCCTGTCAAGCATAAAGAACTGATTCAAGGGATCAATGGAACTGTCAAAAGTATCCAGGACAAGAACGCAGACCTGAGACTGAAATACATTCCTGCCCATAGTGGTTATGAAGGGAATGAGCAGGCCGACAGGCTCGCTAAACAGGGCGCTAGATCGCAGTGATTAGTTTCCTAGATAGGTATCTTGATATGCGTGATCCATACATAATGCATTATATGTACATGCGTAATGCATGGTGATGCATAGAAATGCATGCGTGATGCATAATATCCTACATACACGCATACGTGCATACACGCACATGCACACATGCATAATGTTAACGATTTCCATAATCATGCCTGGACAGAAATCCCTAATATTTGTACTATTTCCCTCTGTTAGCTGCTGTTAGCTGCTGTTAGCTGCTGTTAGCTGCTGTTAGCTGCTGTCAATCTCTACTATAACCCGTTAAGCCTGGTAGCTTTCGTTGTTATTGCTCTTGGCCGCAGTAGTTTATGTGTTAAATGTGGACTGTAGTCACGTGTGAAAATTGAGAAGGCGGTCTTGAAAGGACACTTTTTTAGCGCTGATTTCACCTTGTGGAAACGATATACCTTGGTGAATAAACTGGTTTCTAGTGAAATGGCTCGTCAGAAGTTTTATGCAGTGCGAAGGGGCCGCAAGCCCGGCATTTATACGAATTGGGAACAGTGCAAGCAAATGACAGCCGGGTTCACAGGAAACCAGTTCAAATCTTTTGATTCTATGGCAGACGCGAAGCTCTATATGGGCTCTGCTTCTTCTGCTTCTTCTGCCTCTATTCCAGACCGCAGTGCAGTGTCCAAAGTCAGTAAATTGAAGGACAGAGACGCTAAACCCGATCGCGGCCTTGCGCTGCAAACTATATACAGAAAAGCCGTTTCTTTATCACAGGACGATATCGACGAACTAGCATTCACAAAAGTCAACAGTTCAGACGATCCTGAAATGAGAAAACGGTTTTCGCATTCACTCGATTGGACGCATTTCAACGAACAAGAGCTTTTAAACACAACTGACGGCGTTCAAAAGGTTTTCACTGACGGTTCTTCTCTTGGAAACGGCAAATTCGGGGCTAAGAGTGGGTACGGCGTGTACTGGGGCCGAGATAGCGATAAAAACGTTGCTAAACCGGTTATAACCGGCGAGCAAACCAACAACCACGGCGAGTTGCTAGCACTGCTTCATGCATTGCGGCAAATCAACGATATCGGGCCTAGTACTGATATCAAGAGGTTCGACGTTTACTCTGATTCTCAGTACGCATGCAATTGTATCACTAAGTACGCGCGCAATTGGGTTCGCAATGGCTGGAAAACAGCCAGCAAGCAGCCAGTCAAACACAAAGAACTGATCCAGGAGATCAATAAAACCATTAACTCTATTCTCGACAAAAAGATTGATTTACGACTCAAGTACATTCCGGCCCATGTCGGGCACGAAGGCAACGAAGAGGCGGATAAGCTGGCTAAAATTGGTGCTAGCATGAGCCTGGGTAGGAAATAATATGTTTATTCTCCTATATTTATGTTTGATATATTTACAATTCGCATTGCATGTTTCAATAGCACCAATTTCCAAATTTCAGTCCCTCGTAATTGTCTTGCATATTTCACATTTTACATTTTACACTTCATATTTCACATTTTATTTTACTTTATTCTTCACACAGTTAAGCTTTACTTGAACTCTTTCTATTATTTATGGCTCTACTGAATAGTTCGAGGTGTGTGGGTTGATTAATGTACGTAGTGGGTATAAATGCAAACAGGGACTACATCAGAATGCATCCCTTTCTGTTGGGTTTGCTAACAACGTCGATGATATGCGGCCTTTCATCAAGGTTAGTCTGGGTGACGTGCGACAAATTATGGTCGATCACGTCGTTCACGTCTTTAGTGTTCGGTATTATGTCCTTATAGTCGTCGAAATGCTGGTCAGGGCTGTGGGGATGGTGGTGTTTGCTCATTACGCCCATTGACGCGTTGGAGAGGACGTTCTTCAAACTGCGCATCGATTTGGACTTCTTAAGTTTCGACATTGATTTCTTTAGTTTCAATGCCGACCGTTTCAGCACTGGTTGCTGGTGCTTGATCTCGTGGTTCTTGCGTTCAGACGGCGAGTAGAGCCAGGACTCAATTGAGGCTGAAGACGCGGAAAGCGAGTCCTTTTTACAGTCCATTTGTATACTATTAGACCCTAGCGAATGGATCAGCTCCTTATACGAATCGTGCACGCTTTTCGGGTCCTTCGGGCTGACAATAACATGGTGAAGTTTCAGTTTAGACGCCATTTTAGACGCCATTTTAATCGCCTCGCTGCTGCGGTCGTTCAGCAAATCCTTCTTAGTGCCTATTAGCAGAATAACTGCTTTCTTGCCTTTGAGTTCCCGGATCTGCAGCGCCAGGTCTTCTAACACCGGCACGCTGTGCGGTTTCGTAACGTCGTATACCAGCAGAAAAGCGTCTGAGCCGCCAATGTATACTTCCCGCATGTCGTGGAAGTTCTCTACGCCTTCGGTGTCGAGAATACGCAGAATCGACTGCGAGCCGTCGACGCGCGCTTCTTTCGTGTACATATCCTCGATTGTTGGTTCATAAGCTTCATTAAACACGCCAGATTCAAAAGACGTGACTATAGACGACTTGCCTACACCGCTGCATCCGAACAAAACGACGTTGAATTCCAGCATATTAGTTTAGCAGTTTGTGAGAGAAAATTTATTGGGGATGTGAGGGAAAATATCAATGCACCAAATAATTATTGAGACAAAAAGGGTTAGCCTTGATGGTCAAAACGGTAGAGTGTGCACAGGATAAAAGGATTAAACAATAAATCGACTTAAAGGGAAATGTCGAACAAGGAATAGGTGACGACAACAACAGAAAAGATAAGGGGAAAACAAAAACCTGAAGCACTGATAAGGTGTCAGCAAGGTCTGGGTGTATTAAGGGGTAGTCAGAACGTGCAGAACACTTTTGTACAACAACTCTGCGAACGACTCAGCGAGTTTACCTATCTTTTAACGATATGGGGCAGATGTTTGTGTACTATGTCTCTGGGCAAGGTCATTTTATCAGCACAAGATGTGTGGAATTCACCTTGTGGCACGCTTTACCTTGCCCTATAATAATAAACAATAATGGTATACAGGCATACCAGGCATACCAGGCGTAAAGGGTGTGTGCGTGTGTGTAAGTCTAATGGTAGTGTCTAGCTTGTCTAGCTACTGCATCTAGCTGCAGCATCTAGCTGCACTGAACCATGCGTGGGTTAGGCATGTATACAGGTAGCAATCGAACAAGGTTAAAGTTGGAGGTGGAGTTTAATAATTTATTTCACGCTACTGCAAACAATAGACTGCGCACTAAACACGGAAAAATAATTAAACGAAATTGAGTTATTAACACAATTCGCGCGATTAAGCGAACCATCCGGCCCCTTTGTCATGCATGAAAACCAACGTCGTTTACGCGGCAGACGTCATAAACAGAAACCGCGTAAACAGAAACTGCGTAAACAGAAACTGGGTAAAAAGCATCTGTGTAAACAACGCCAACTTACAGTCTCATAGTCGCGTCTCATAAGAGCAGCGCTGTCTAATAGACTAGAATGCAGCGTCAATGCAGCACAACGGTAATAGAAAACGGGTCCAACAGAGCGTAAGTAGCAGAACATTGCATTTAGAGTGTTATTAGAGAGTAGAGAGCAGAAAAACGTATAGACTGATGATGTGATGTATATACTTGTCATAAAATTGATCATGAAGATAAAATACCAAACACACGGTACATTTAACCGAAACTGAAATGGGAGGTAGTCATAGATTCAGAGGAAAGGTCTTCTTTTTAAAACAGTCTTGTAGTTGCGTTTGCAATTTTGCTACAAAAGCGTTTAAACAGGGAGAAAGACCGAGGTCAAGAAAAAGAAAAATAGCAGGAAACGCTGGTAAGAGTCAATGGGAAATAAGCAGATGAAAGGAAAAAGAAAGGAAAAAGAGCATGCAGGTTTAATGAAAAGAGTCAAGAACGCAAAGTCGAGTGGAAAATGCAGTGACAGAGCGGATATGTGGCTCGTTTTTATCCAGTGCAATTTCACATTTGTTGGAAAATGTGTGTATGTATATGTGCTTGTGTGTGCGAACATCCATTGACGCTCGCCGGCGTCTCCATTTACCCGCGCTGATGCATAACAGTACCACAGAAGCCCAGCATATGTGCAGAGCCCCGCAGACAGTACGCAAAACAACGGAAACGTGGTTTTCCCCATATTTATATGTATAACTGATCTCTCACTTCTTATCATGACTATGCCTTCAAAAGAAGAACATAAAGAGAAGCGAGGATCGACAATTGGGGAAGCACATTTCCAGGAGACACAGGGCTGTGTGTATAAGGAAAGGGGAGAGGGACTTTTCACGTATGGGAAGACAGCAGGACCGGGAGAAGAAAAAACGAATAGAAAAAAGAAATAATTGGAAATGAAAGAAGACACACAAAAATGCACTAAATTCACTTTAGTTTCCCCTTGTTTCTTCTTCTTTTTTGAATTTTTTGACCAACGCTATGATGATGACCAGCGCTCAGTAAAACAACGGTCAGTTGTTTGCAATTACTCGCAGGTGAATAAGTGTCGGGGTTACTTTTGAGCCATGCTTGCCTTTAGAGCCTCTTCAAGCATGAGTTTCTCGAGTGTTCGCACTTGCGGACCACTCATCGTCCGAGTGGCTTCGAGCAGATTAGAGAGGGAAGTCGTTCCTTGAGGAGGAGGGGACGAAGAAAGAGGAGACGAAGAGGGAACAGACTGGGAAACCTGTTTAGAGGATTTCGAGAAGCCCAAGAACGGCGACGACAAAGCCGAATCAACGCTCTTCTTGCGAGATCTCGTCTTTTTCGGGCTTTGCGTCGGGCTTTGACCAGCCTCGGCGTTCGGAATGAGCGCTGACCGGTGCAAAGCTTTAGCAGCAGCGGATTTGCGCGCTAACCGTCTACGAGCAGAGGCCAGTTTGTCACCCCAGTCAGGCCTGATTGTGTCGACTTTAATGACAAACGGGGCATGCGGGTCAGCGGCTTCGTCAACAATGCTTTTCACGTCTTTGCAGTTCGGCAAAGGGTCAATTGTAGACGGTATGCCCCACTCGAACGGCGGGGCTTCGAAAACGACACCGAAATCGGTGTGGCAGCAGAAAGGACAAGCTGCAGGCTCTGAATTCAATTCTAAAACGTCGGCAGCGCAGTGGTCGGAGTTGGCATGAGGAGGGTGAGGGGGGTTCCTTTTAATCTGAACAAAACATTCCGTGCAGATGTCATAACCGCAGCAGTTCGTGTTGTTCAAACGAGGATATTCTAAAAAGCAGATAGGACACTCCGATGTGTTGCGATAAAGCCATATTTGCTGCTCTGGGTCCAGAGCGGCACTGCTGACTGAATTGACGGTGTTGCTGCTCTCAGCGCCACTTCCGCTGTCAGTATCGCCGTCGGCCGCGGGATCGCTCTCGTTGTCGTTGTCAATGGCGGGGTCGCTCGAATTGCTCTTCGAGGAAATGCATTTGGTGTTCAGGATGATGTTCTTAGCAACGGTGTTGTGTTCGATAACGACGCTTTCGTTGTCAGTGATGCAATCTATAAGGGTTTCCGAGTCAGAGGGGATGTTGATGTTCAATGCAGCAAGAAGCTCTTTGTCGCTGCACAAGGGGTCAACACCATCCACGCCTTTATAAAAGGGAGCCATTTTGCGCCTGATAATAAGCTCGCGAACCACCGAGACCTTGAAGTCTTGAGGACCGTTGTAAACACCTTGCGGGAAGAGGAACCCACCGTCTACGGTTTCCGAGGGGTCTGTGATCATCTCGTACCCCTCGGTATTTTTGCGGTGAGATTTAGAGCTGCGTTTGCATTTGCTGCTGCTGGTGTTGCTATGTCCGTTAGTAGACGAGGACAGGTCTTTGCCCGAGATACGCCATTGCAGCGTATCACTGCCGAGTTTCCTCGACACGTGCGAGTTCCCTTCCGAAGCGGGGTGCGAGGCATGCAGAGTAGTGCCTCCCAGTTCTTTTGTAACAGTGTTTCCCATTTTCCTTATTTGTTTCTTCCAGGTTGATGGGATTCAAAACAGATTTCAAAAATAAAAACGAAGAGTTGCTAATGTAGGTGTAACACTAAATATGGGTAACCAGTCTCTGGCTAGGGTCAGGGGCAATAATATATATCCGTGCCGTTGGCCGGAGGCAAAAAACCTTGTGCATATTGTGGTTTAGGATTAATTAAGTAACCCTCAGACGCGTCATAAACTGAGACCTGCAAGAGATAACAGCTCTGTAACCGGCAGAGAAACATTGAAATACTACGATTATAATAAACGAAAACGTAATTTTTTTATACATTTTAGCATCTCCGCTAACTAGCTAAACATGATCTTATCATTGTAAATGTGGCTTACGCTAGATGGTCATTGCCTAGAAACAATATATACAAAACCTAAACTCGATAATACGATCGGCGGCCAAGTCAGGTCCGGGCCCCAGAATCTAATTAGGTATACGCGATGCCCGTTACCAAGATTTCACTGGGGATTTTTTGTTAATGCAGAAATAATCTCTCTTAATACATTAAATGAAACTTGTATATACAGTTCTCTCTTTTTTTTTTCACAATTAAACTCAAATTGAAACTATTATATCACATTGCTACATGGGAATGAAGCAAGGCGCTTATGATGTCCGTGTGCTATCTATACTTAGAACAAGTGGAACATTGTGTTATTGCGTGTGTATCCATACATGTATCGATAAGCGAAGTGAGATAATCAACATGCAGAGAAACGCCTACTAGTTCATGCGGGAGAAACGCCTACAAACGTGTGTTCCTATAGACAGATCATGTCTTTGTTGGTGATAGATACATCTTGATGTACTGCGAATTGTAAAAAATACTAATGGCTTTCCTTATCATCTACAGATTCTTAAACATGCACCACAGATAACATGATGGGTACCGACAAGGGCCCGATTGTAAGCATTTCTTAGCTCATGTAGTTCCGATCATAACAAGAAATACACTAGAAAGCTAAATATATATACCAGTCGGCCAATTAACTATGTAATTGCTCCCATGAACAGCTAGATCAGCCCAGCCCTCATTCAATTACATCTAAACAGGCAGTATACGAGTTCATAATCAGTGCACATACCAGCACCGATATTCTGAACCTTATTGATTTCTTCTTTCAGCAGTAAATAAGCTCAATCGCTGCAGGATTAACTGAACAGAATCAGTTTTCGGTCACGGATATCAAGATTAGACACATTATACGCCTAATTACACAATAAGGCTTAACGTGATTTATGATTTATGTCCGACGCATCGAACAGGCTAGGCTAAGGGTTTACATGATTAACTATAGCGTGCAAGGAGCAGCGCGGAAATCACCGGTGGACGCTGACATTATGATAGTACAGGGATAGCATAATCAAAACCGTTACCCATGCATAATCATTTAAAGATAGTTTCAACAAGTTTTGCGGGGTTAGTCTTTTAATTACATGCACGTGCACCCAGTTGCATACCCTTTGTCGAGGCGAACACGATGTGGGCGTGCAGCCTGCACGGCGCGATTTAGGGAAATACATCAGGCGAATAAATAAATCGAGTGGTTGAGGCTGTACACAATGCGCTGCAGCCTAAATGTTATTTTGTATTGATTTTCTGCGCCACAAACAAGACCGGGTACTGCATTGGTGATAATACCCACTATTCAATAGTCGAAACGGCTAGTTAATTATATCGTATACCAGCATGTGTTAATAATAGAAGTAAACGGAACGATTACTGTTTATTGACAATATATCGCGCACACATCTGTGTACGCATGATTATTGAGTCGAAATGGCCCTTAAGGCTATATTTGACTATACGATAGCGATTACTGAAAATACATAACACAAAACTGCAGAGACGTGCAGCATTTCACAAAAAGTTTATTTCACATAGCATTTCAAACAGTGTGCGGCATATGCAACCTTAAAATGTTTCAGACTGGTCGCTTTGAACTAGCATGACGTAGTAATCTCGGCGACGTTACATGTCTCGGTAGCGTCGAACCGACTCGGGATTGTCGGCAAGTATGCTCTCTTTACCAAACGAGCGGTAAATAAAAAAGGGCTGCGAAAACAAATTCACGCAAGGGAATATGCTCAGTTAAATATAAATTTTTCAGAAGTAGAATATGTGTGAGAAACAATAGAATACACGTAAGAAAGGGTATCAAAAGAACTCAAAATCAAGTACTCCCTAAAGAAGGAATAGCCGCAATTGAGTTATACGAAACGAACTACTGTTTCAAGACCGAGAAAGCGATCACCAATGCCACAATTGCTGCAAACATCAAAACGGAGAAGATCAAGGCCAGTATTTTGAAAGGCTTACTGACGTATCCGCACATAATGTCGAAGTATCCCGTGGCTATAAGAAGCCAAATAGGAGGAAAACAGAGCCCCAAAAGAAGCAGCATTAAGCAGAACCAAAACGGGGCAGGTTTACGACCCCAAGGATCGTTGTTGTACTGGGCATAACGGGGAGACTCTTCAGTCCACGGCATTGACGGAACAACAGGGAAGCCCGGCTTTAAAGGAGGCTGACAGATAAGGTCTTTGGTTCTTCTCAATTGGCTGAACTTCTCGTTTAGAACAATCAAACTCTGGTTCGAATACAATGCAGAACCATCCTTCTCGGGTTCAACGTCTTTAAACTCATCCGACCCTTCGTCAATAATGGTGGACAACCGCGGCTCGTTGGGAAATGACCGTTCAGAACTGTTGAATCTGTCGAAACGCTCCTCAGTTCCTGTTCCAAGGGAATTGGGATACATAGGTGACCTGGGCGACCTAGACAACCGAGAAACCCCAGGGGTCCTGGGAGTTCTGGGAGTTCTCGGAGTCATCGGAGTTCTCGGAGTCAATGGCATTGGGCTCTTAGGAGTCATTGGAATCATAGGGGTTCTTGGAGCTCTTGGCGATCCATATGAGATTTTCGAACCGTTCTTGGGAGACCTAGGACGCGGGGGAAGGACGCGGTTATTCGAGTCACCAGGAGCGGGCTCTGAATCACCGCTCATAGCCATACTCAGATCGCTGTGGAAATAAGAGTACTGCAAATCATTGCACCCGGACAGACCAATTTGGTACCCTTCAGTATCGCCAATTAAGGAATAAGGCCGAAACTTTTGAAAGGGTTCAAATCCTAACTGGGTATTATTAGGCACAGTCCCATGAGACAAGTTTTTATTACCGAAATCAAGCGAAGATGTTGTTGAGTGGTACACAGTATCACTGATCACATCTGAATCGGTGTAAACTTCTAACTTTTCATTGAACTCATCGTCCACATTCAGTAGAGTGTCGTGGTAGGGTACCCCTTTTTGAGGCATATGCTTGTGTAATCGCTAGATTAAAGGCTGGGTGGTTTTTGAGGAGTCGGGATGAACGGATCAGGCAGATCAGCGCTAGAAAGAGTTCGGGAAGTATTCGGAAGCTGCACGGATCAGCTGCGTTTCGAATTGGCCCGCCCATTGTTGCCGAAAATTACGGTTTAGATATACTAAAAACGCACCATGCCGAATTTTTTGACGAGCGTCAGCAGCACATGTTTTATTACGTCTCGCACGCAGATGGTTCATGTGTGCGCGGGGTTTCACAAGCTGCATAGTCCGCAGTAGCGTTTATAACATAATACATGACCAATCAATCATTATTTGGGGCACATACGAGATACAGTCACGACAGTTGGTGCAAGAGTGCATTATACTTACATAATTATGTTTTAACATGGTCCTTGCTTTTTGAGGAAGGGTGGAACACCCACCCGTGCGACTTATATCTGTGCGGCACCTCCATTTTAAATAAATAATTTCAGTGGATTAATTTTCATGGGCCCATACCGCGGTATAATTCCGCAGAATACCGACAGCGACACTTCAAACGATACTCGTTTAACCCCCTTTATCGGATCGTTAAATTTGATGGAGAGAGGATTTCACCATTGTGAGGTAAATATATAGTACTCGGGATGAATCACCCGTAAATAACTCACATTATGTATTACTACTCATTTTGACTTAATTAATCCAAGCGAAAAATAGCCGTTCCACTCCCTGGCTATCGTTAAAATAGATTATACCATGACCTGCGTCCTCGAGATATGGAAACAGAATTGATTACATCATTACATACATAGAAATGTGACCCTGGTTTACACTCCGATTATGAGCGTGCGAGTTTTGTTTATCCCTTGGAGACGAAATTGAGCACAAAAGCAGTACTTCAACTAAATCTGAACTTAGACCCTCTAAATCATGAATTTCAGCGTCGTAACTCCCAGCAGAAGTCAAACCTAGTATTCTGAAGGCGTGTCCGGTCAGATAAACAACCCGATCTCTGAGTCTTTAGTCCATGGTGATCGAATCTATTATACGCACGCGTATGCAATGACTAACCTAGTAATATAAGCCATCAATACATACCATGCGCGAAAAATATGCACTTACAAAGTCCTGACAGATCGTCATGGGCAGGGGGTGGAGGTAAATATAAAGCGTGCGCCCTTTTTCCTAATCTACCTACTATAGTCGAATATAAATCGAAATACAACGCTGAAGTAAAGCACAAGTAACATGGAAACTTTCACTCAGGAGCTGCCGCGGGACTCTATCGTTAAGTTGGAGGTGAGTAACGAGGTCCCAACTGTTTGCGAACAGTCTTCAGATGAAAGTTCTCCAAGTCCCCACCTGTCTTTACAACAGAACCCCAGTTTACCGCTGGCTCATTCCTCTCCTGACATGATGCAGGCAGATAAATACGAGTTTGGATCCTTGCCGCCCAGAAAACGGGCCAAGACTCAGGAGGAGAAAGAGCAGCGCCGAATCGAACGCATTATGAGAAACCGCCAGGCTGCCCACGCTTCTCGTGAAAAGAAGCGGAAGCACCTGGAGGCACTTGAGTCCAAATGTTCAGCACTTGAATCCGAGAACACACAACTTAGAATGGCCTTGTTCCAGTCTCAGAACCTGCGTGCTCGTGTAGAGCAGCTGGAGATGTTAATCAATCTCGTGAAGAGCAGTGGCGATATTTCGCACCTCAACACAACTGAGGACACAAACAACCACACACCCAATGCCAGTGCCGCCACAAACGAATTTGACGGCACTGTTAACGGATCTATGTTAGGCATGAGTTCTCCTCAGGTCAATAATAACATGCCCCAGCAGCACTCTAGTCAAGCACAATCAGAATTCATCGGTTCTCCTGCACCTTCTCTTATTGAGGATTGCGCGAGTCCCGAGTCCTTGGCGGTGAAGCGTGAGGAGGAAGATTTCTTCCTTACTGCTTTCCCCGACACCGGATCTTCTGTTGAGCAGGACCCCTTTGAAGTTCTCAACTTCTCCTTTGATACGAAACCCGCATTGTCGATGGTCAACGAAACCGAGAGTTTATTGAAGTCGCGTCACCCAGCCGCAGTGACGTACCACCCTCAGGACCACACCACTTACGCTTACTAATTCAGCAATTAACCGCGTCCTTGGCATGCATTAAGTTGTATTTGTCAGGGCTGGCTAGTTGCCGATCCATGAGCAGCACTACCGCCATCCCTTGGTGGTTGTACAGTGTGTGTGATTCTGGGCTCACCTCCAACCTAATTGGCCAGCAGCGTCAATAGATGAACTCTACGGCAATTTTGACCATCGAGAGGTAGAATTAGGTCCCGATACTTTTATTCCTACCGCTACGATCGGTGGTATTTCTGGCGACTATACCACATTCGATCAGACACCCCTGACGACCAATTAGCTATTCTGCACCCCTACTCATTTAAAGATGGTTTTCGCATGTGGCGCGCTTTTGACAGCTGCGACTGGCGTACGGCATCTTTCTGGTGTAGATGGGCAGAATAGCCGGTCAGTTTAGATGTCAGATTGAAGTCGTACACATGTATTAAGTCGCCTCGTATTGTGGAGTGGTCTATGTCGTTTTGTATAGACCACTTAGGTACACAAGACCATTCACTTGAGCATATATACATATATCCCCCACACATATACACACATACATCATATTCTACCGCTTAGCTTGGCTCTGCCAGGCGAGGTGTAGGGTAACCATAAATCAGATTATGAGTAGTTACGAAAAAAAAGTACAAATGAAACGAAAGACTGAATAGATAGAATCTAGCTCTGAAGAAATGTACTGAATTAGCCAATCGGATCGACCGACAGGCCATGTGCACGTACATTGTGCATGAAGAAACGAGTTAGGTACAGGTAATGGACTCAGTGTATGTGTTAGACATAATTAGTGGATGTATTGATATATCATGGAGTATGTGCGTGGGAGATGGATAGTGTATGGAAGTATATGGATGTATGGATGGATATGGGTGACGCGTTTCATGACCGCATCAGTTATGGCGGTAGGCGGCAGCGGTAGGCTATTTTGGCATTTATTACTAACAGTATATAGTATTTTCAAACTCCTAGAGCTGTATACCAGAACCAGGATGCAGCGTTCGATTTGCACGCCGTTTATTCCGGCGCTGAACACCGCTGCGCGGTCGTACAGGTACACACATACTGCGCCTCCCGCGCCCCCCCCTGCTCCGCTGATTGCGAATGCTGTGCAGACGTCCGAGTTCCAGCAGAGTGTGGGCGCGATGCAGAACAAGCTGTTCAAGCGAAAACTGCCGCCGCAGGAGTTCTATAACCTGAGTTCTGTGCACAACATCATGCAGCTGTACCGGGCGTGCCGCGGGCAGAAGGAGCCTGCTAATGTGAGCGATTTAATCCATGCAATTTTGACGACGCTGCAGATGCGGCGCAATGTCCTGAAGCCGCTGATTTCTAATGTACGCGACCAGATCATCAAGAAACAGAACGAGGAAGTGAACGCGTTTTTGAACGAGATCGTCGACGATATTATCGACAGCAGAAGCTTCACCTCGCGCACTGGCCTTGTCTACCTGCTTACTGCCTTCGACATGACCGGGTGCACGAGTTTAAGCAGCACTACTTGGCGCCGGCTGCATGCGAGCCCCTCAGAGCAGCTGCGCAACGAATTGAGCGATCCGCGCGTAGTGAGCGCGGCATTGAAGTACGCCGACCCCGAGTCTATGAGTTTAGAAGAGCTGGAGAAGACGTACACCAAAACCGTCGAGGAGCACGGCCGCAGTTTAGAGGCGGAAGAGGCGCTTATTGTCGGGTATTTACGTTTCCGCGAGTTCGGGAAAGTCGTCGGACATTACTCGCGGATGATCGAGTTTTACGACGTTTCCGAAAACGAGCAAGTTTTTACGCGGATCAATAACCAGATCCTCACAGTGTGCAACGTGTACGCTTTCTCGAAACCGCTGTTCAACTCCACGATCAGCGAGAACAGCGAGATCCAGCTGCATCCTACCGCTGCTGCCAGGTTTATTACCTTGACGTACATGTCGACAGAAGACATCGAGCTTACAGTTGATGTTTATTTAAAGGCGCTGGAAAAACTGAAAACGCAGAGTTTCCAGTACCCGCCGTTCAGTACCCGGATCATGGTTTCCGAGGTTCTGAAAACGATTTCAATGAAATACATCTACGACGGCCCTGTTCCCGAGGCGCGCGCGCTTCTAGACAAAATTTTGAACAGCGGGCTCAACAAATCGCACTCTAATTTGATTCTTAACCAGACTGTGAGTGTAGTTGCTAAGAAATGGCCTGAGTCTGATCTCATTCTGGAATTACAAAAACGGTACCCTGAAAACGTGCAATTCGACTCCTTGCGTGTGTTATTGACATCTTCAGCTGGTCTGCCTGCCAGTGAAGTGCCCACTGCTAAGGTCGCTGAATGGTGGGCCGCGTTATGTGCCGAGAAAGAGGCCCAGACATTCGAATGGCTGGCGCTTATTAAAGCGTGCAACGAGCCTACTAGAGTTGAATTTCTGAAGCAGGAGATCACGAATAAGAAACCGAACCTCGACGCTATTTACCTCGACCCGCGCGCGTTTGGAGAATATGTTCTTCCCGTGCTTTCCGAGCTCGGGTACACAATCAGCCCTACCCCGCCAGAGGAGAAGAAGTATACTGACGACATGCTGTATGAAGAGTTCGCTGTTTGCAGCGCGAACGCCAATAACGCGCCGTACTTCCATCCTACTGACAAGTACATGAGACAGCATGACGAGAACGGACAAGTCCGGTTCCAGAAACGCACTAACAATAGATACCGCCCGTCTAACCGGGCACCCAATGGAGCGTCTAACCGCCCGTCTAACCGCACATCTAACCGTGCACCTAACCGCACACCTAACCGCACGTCAAACGGACAAACCAATGGACAAACCAATGAACAGTCCAATGCAGAGTCCAATGGACAGTCCAGTGAACAATCTGACTGAGAGAGGGTTCGGGAGAACGATTACGAAAGAACGTACACACGGCCACAAAATGCATGTGTTGTACATTACGAACAGAACTAATTCCGATGGTATCATCGACGCTATATTTATATACGTATTATATTATATTCACAGTTGTTTTAACGCCGCTGCAAGTCCAGACGCCATCGCGTGGCTCTGTTCCTGCTGCTGGTTCAGCGCTGCTGCCAAACCTTGCGCGAGGTTAGGTCCTGAGCTCAGGATCTCGATGTAGGAAGTAGGAACCCAGCCAGTGACGCTGCCGTCCAAAGACCGGCCAAGAGTCCATCCGTTGCCCGAATCCTGCTCGACATTAAACACTTCGCCCAGTTTCACCGGCATTTCGTTGGGATTAGAGCCGGCGAACGCGAACAGCGCGCGCGCTTGTTTTGCGGCAGGAGGGGGAGGAGGAGGAGGAGGTGCAGCGGGTTGAGCAGCGGGTTGAGCAGCAGGCTGAGTAACAACAGGTTGTACATGCTGTTCATACTGTTCATACTGTTGCTGCTGCTGCTGCTGCTGCTGCTGAGCTTGCTGTTGCTGCTGCTGAGCTTGTTGCTGCTGTCTCTGCTGCATTCTACGCTGCTCTTCTTCATACTGCGGCCCGGTCTTAGCCGTCCCTCCACCCATTGGAGGCACTTGACGGTTTCTAGACGGCTGCTGGGTGTGCTGAGGTTGCTGCTGCTGAGGACGAGGCTGCTGCGGCTGGCGTGGTTTAGGAGCGCGCGGTTTAGAATCGAGAGTGTCGTGAGGAGTGTTTCCAGGCAGACCAGGAGCCGTGTGAACTGTTGAGCTCTTGTACATATCGAAGAGCTCGTTCTGCGGCCTGTCCTTGACGAATTTCACGCTGGCGCGTTTGCCTGGTTTCTTCATGTAGACAATCGAGTTCGTGACCTTGACGGGTTTGTTCAGCAAGCCAATAAGCTCGGTTTTGAACACAGTGTTCAGCATCAAGTCCGAGGTCTCGTTCGACTGGGTATGAATGAAGAACCAGTCGTCGCGCAGCCCAGAGATCGAGATCTCTTTAATCGCGCCGCGGTCGACCGAGCGTTCAATCGTGTACACGAGCCGGCCTTGCAGCAGATCGCCGCGCACCGTGTACAGTTTCGAAGGAGTAACGATAATCGTGCGCGTGAGGCGTTGCGAAGAGCGGCCGAGTTTCGAGAAGAGCTGCTCGGCACGGCAACTGAACAAGATCTCGTCGTTGATGCCGACAGACTGTACGAGGTACCCACCAGCAGAAGATTGGCGCGAATTACAGTCCAGGTAGTCACCATAGGCGTGCCTGTCGCAAGACAACGAGAACCGGCGGCGTTCTTTGCGGCCAGCCAAAAACGCGTCATCGGGAGGAATGATCTGCGTCTTAGGAGCCATGCCCAAAAACTGCCTGCCGACTCTTTGCAGAGTTTCGGCAGCGGCGATGCGTTTCGCTTGGTAGTTTCTCCACGCGCGCTGGATCTTGGCGGCCATGTTATGCCAGTACATATCGCGCAAATGCTCTAATGCAAACAACGTCTCTGGGGTCTTGATGAACACCTTTGACACACCGAGCTGGAACTCGGAAGCCGGGATCGAGCTCGAGTTCATGATTTCGATAACAGCTTCGCGCATGTCGCCTTGCCAGATGTAGTCGCCAGCATAGCCGGTTTTCGGACTGAGAAGGTAGAACCGCTGCACGAAACTCTCGAAGGGCGCACGGTAGGCGAAGCCGGCACGACGGATCCGGATATTCTCCTGCAATCCGAGGTATTTAACCTGGTGCAGAACGGCGGTAGTGTCGAACTCGGAGGGCGAGCGGTTCTGATTAGGTTTGATCGTACGGATATACGACGGCCGCGCTTGCGACAACGTATGCATGAGATCGTTCGCGCTTTTCTTGATCTTGTCAGAAGCAGTCGCGCGCCGTTTACGCCGACCAGCGCCGCTGTCTTCCGGCTCGTTCGCGTCAGGGAACAGCTGCAAAAAGAACGGGTCCTGCGAGCTGGCGATCAACCGGGAAATGGATTTGCTCAGCTGGTCTTTGTTCTTGTCGGTGATTCCTTCGACGTCGTACGTGACGTCGCCGGCGTAGTGTTTGATCACGAATTTACCGGCGCGGTTCTCGAAATGAGGATGCGAGTCGAGCATGCTCAATTTAGTCGCGAAACTCTGGTCGGCAGCCACGCTGTCGGCATGCGCCATAGCATTACTGTCGTTCATTACCGAGAAAATGCCAGGCGGTCGCGTCTCCTCGATCAAGTCACACACGACCTGGTTATTAAAGTAGTCGATCGGCGTCCATTTGATCTGCTCGGCGATGTACTCGTCCTGCTCAGCCTTGAGCGTTAGCTGGATAAAGATCTGCTGCAGCTTCTCGTTGACGTAGTTGATACAGATCTGCTCGAACGAGTTCGTTTGGAAGATCTCGAACCCGTAGATATCGAGAATACCAATACTCTTTGACGACTCGCCTTGAGTTACCAACGACATGTTGACGCGCTGCACGATCCACTCGAAAAGAGTGTTGTACACGGCCTTGGCGAGCGTGTCACGAGTCGCAAGAGCCTGCACGCGGTTCAACGGGGACTCGAAAGACTCGCCGCCGGAACTACCGAACCGCGACTCGACGACTTTCGTGCACAGCGCCTTCTCGAGGTCGACACCTTGCACACCCATCAAATACGCGGCGTACGCAGTAACGCTAGTATCGACAACCGTTGAAACCGAGTTGTCGTCCTCGTTGAAGTTGACGTTACCAATCCACAGAATCGCAGAAAGCACACGGAAGATATCGTCTTTTTCCTGAGGAATCAAACCAATGACATCCATGACTTTCAGCGTCTCCTGGAACTCTTTCACGTCGTCCATACCAGGAACGTCGAGCGTCTTCGACCGCGAGGTGTAGGTGTACGCCTCGGGCATCTGCACGCCGAACTTCTGACGGTACTCCGGGGACGCGCCTTTAGTGAACTGGTAGAAAATGTGGAAATTACGTTCTCCAACGACTTGGCCCACCACGCGGTTCTTCTCAAGAAGGTAGTTCGTGATATGCGCGCCCACGGGCTCGTTCGCGCTGTTGAACAGCATCTCGAGGTACTTTCCGTGTCGCGACGAGTTGTCGTTACGCAGCGTTTTCGCACACCCGAACGCCTCCAGCAGAGGATTAGTGGCGAGGACCATGTCTTTGATCTTCATGATCTCGCTCGTGCTCTGCCCGCTGGCAGCAGAGATGTACTGCATGATCTGCTTCGCGGCCTCGGTCTTGCCGGCACCACTCTCGCCGGAGATAATGACACACTGGTTCTCGCTGTACGATTTCATGTTGTAGTACATCGACTCGGCGATCGCGTAGACGTGCGGAGGCATTTCGAGCCGGTTCTTGCCGAGGTAGCTCGCGCGCACGGCATCGGTGTAGATACCAAGGTCCCGGAACGGATTAACACTGATCAGTACGTGCCCGATGTACGTGTAGATCAGCCCGTTCTCGAAACGCAGGCGCAGGTTCTCGGTGATGGCCTCGTTAGTGACGGTGCTGAGGAGAGTCAGGTCGTTGACGCCGACCTCCTTCTTGCGCCCGGTGTCGAAGGCCGCCTTCTTCACGCCGGCAGCCTGAGTTTGCGGTTTTCTCGCGGGTCTGCGCGCAATTCCCATCTAATTCAAAACCGATCTGGTGAGTCTGAAGGGTGTGTGGTAGGGAAGACTCGAAGGGTAGGGAGAAGGGCAGGGGACGTGCAACGTTAAAGCAACGCCGGTGTATTCTGCTGATACGCACGGGGTTAGGTATTACTGCGTCACGCGACCACCGGGTCCCGTTTCTCGCCGCCACAGCCTCGTTGAGGCTGGTAATGGTGGTACAGGTACAAAGGTATAAAGGTCTAGTGGTACAGTATGCATGCATGTGCGTGGTTATTTGCATGCGTGTCTAGTGCGAAGTATATACTATGTCGTTAGTGCACTCAATGCAGCAGATGTAAACATTGGCAATGCTGGTTCGTAGCTATGGGTATAGGGTACTGTATGTCTATGTATATGTGGTCAGTTCAGTCTTCAAGGCCGTTGAGGTCAATTTATTATCAGTATTAGTTACATGTGGTGATTATACAAACGTGTTTACGTAGCGAGCTGTTTATCATGTGCTTAGGTATGGTGTATGGGTGACATGTGGGGTTCGAGGCGATTGGTGGGTTAGTGTGAGGTTAGTGTGGAGTTAGTGTGGAGTTAGTGTGAGGTTAGTGTGGAGTGAGTGTGAGTGGGTGCGCGGTGTATAGTATTTATTGCGTATATCCTTGCAGCTATTATGAATGCGCTAAATGTAGCTATTTTGGGTTGGTGAGTAGACGGTACTAGAGGCATTACTTCTTACCCCCGTTTTGCAGATCGGCCTTCTTTTGTCTAATATACTCGGCTCTCAGTTTATCGTACTGCGCCCGCGACCCTTCAAAGGCCACACAGTCGAGAAGCTCTCTTTTCAGGTCTTTGCAGTAGTACGAAAACAGCAGCTGGTGCTTCTCGGTGCATTTCCCCATTCGGATGAATTGCTGGGCGCAGTTGTCATTAGTGTTTTCTTGCAGCTTGTCGCGCAGCGCCTTCTCTTCATGCGGAGCTAGGATCCATACCGGAACCGGCGTTTCGTCTTTCTGCGGCTTGGACATTTCCAGCTGGGACTAATAATCACACTAATCTTCAAGGCCTCAAGGGTATCCTCAGGGTATCCCTCAGGGTGCCTTAACCGTGTGCGTAAGCTGCCCCAGACACCGTACCCCACATAGCACCTAAACGTGGGTACAGTTGGAACTAAACAACAACAATATATACAAAACATATACATAACATATACATAACATATACATAACATATAAATACCATATAAATACCATATACGACTATATGCTACAGAAACAGGTATGCTAGCAGGAATACGCTTGATGTGGTACGTATGGTGCGTGTAGTGAAGTAGTATGTTGGTATGGTTATATTATCGTTAGTTTAAGAATGCTAGAATGGTTTAGTGGCTGACCCTTACCTTGACTTGTGGATGGAAGCGTTAATTGCCGGCTTAAAAGTGAGCGAAAACAAGCATGTTTCGAAGACTCAGTGCTTGGAGTACACGCAATTGCAAGAACAGTTTCAAAACAATGTCGCGAAAGTTTCTAAACTGCAAACCAAGCTGTACGAACTGCCGGAAACCATAATTGCGAACCAGGATTTGATTGACAGGAGTTTAGAGCAAGTTAATACTCTGCATCGCGACTGTTTAGCAGAAATCCAGAAATGCAGCCTCGAATTTCAGCAGAAAATATACGCCTTAAACACTAACGGCGTGAACGAGCTAGTCGAAGCCAGACTGAACGTCCATAAACTGGCTTTCGAAGTCAATCAACTGCAAGCTGAAATCAAGCAATTCGAGCAAACTGGGACCACGGATTTGAAAAGGCTGAATTCGCGCGAACAAGTAGCTAAACTGTTCGGGTTGCTTTACTGCGACAGCGAGTTCGGGAGCTTCGAGTATAAACCAAACGAGTCAGTAAACAGTTTGGAGTTTGAAGAGTATAGCGCTGCCGACTCGAGCCTGGTTCTAACTGATGACGAAACAACAGTTATTGAAATCCGGTCTAAACAAACTCAATTAAACCAGTTAGTACTAAAGCAGCCTACAAGCATGCAAACAGTTATTGCCAAAGCCAATAAACCCGACCCTAAATGGCTGGACTCGGAATTCGAGGCCGAAATGCTTACGACCTCGGTGTTTGACAAGTTTCCGGGCATGAAGAAGATCCTCAATCAGATTACGGCCCAGAACTCAATTGACCCTACTGAGTCCAATTGAGCTCAGTACTAAGTGAGAATGAAACGCAGAGATGTATTTAAGGTATTTAATGTATTTAGTGTATTTAATGTATTCAATGTATTCAGCGTAGTATTGTAGTATTTATTGATGAGATGCTATTTAATTGAAAAATCAACCGATTACTTAATCTTTTTACTGAAAGTACTGCAAGATGTTTACAGCCAAGGATGTTGGAAAGAAGCATTTAGAGCGTAAACAGCCGGCCTCGCGTAAACGGTTCGGGTTACTAGAGAAGAAAAAAGATTACCAGAAACGTGCTCAGGATTACCACAAGAAACAGGCGCATCTAGCGCTTCTGCGGTCAAAAGCGCAGGCGCATAATGAAGACGAGTTCGACTACGGCATGATCCGGAGCCGGACAAAAGACGGCGTTAAAGTCAAAGAGCGCGAGACGTCACAGGTTCTTGGGCACGACGCTATCAAGCTCATGAAAACGCAGGACGAAGGGTATATCCGCACACTCGAGAACCAGGAGCGTAAGAACGTTTTACGGGCTCGGAACCAGGTCCTTTTCGAGAGCCAAGGCAAGAAAACCGTGTTTGTAGACAATGAGAAGGATTTAGACAATTTCGACGAACTCAAAACCGAGAACGAGAAGAGCAAGCAATTACAACAGAAAGAAGCATCAATTAGCCCCGAGGAGGAGCTCAAGAGTTTGAAGGAGCTGAAAAGACGCGCGCAAAGACAGCGCGAGCTCTCTGTTCTGCGCCAGGAAGTGGATCTGCAGCGTGAGCTTATGAAGAAAGGACCTAAAATGAAACAGGTTTCTAATGACGGAAAGGTGTCCTACCGCTGGCTCAATGTGCGCAAGAAGTAGCCTCTCCAATCAATAGCATGCTAACTACAAGCAGTACAAGAAGCAGTACCAGCAGCACTACAAACAGCAGCAGCAGTACTGCCAGCCGCTGCTCTTACGCCTTTAACCAATGAACGGCACGCGGATTAGGATGCAATCGTTAGCTACGTTACTCTATTTATTATATACATTCTACCCATTTAGAAATTGAAACTAAAAGGAGCAAAATAAGCTCAGAAACCGAACGGCGGTTTGCGGTTCGAGATCTTTGTGAATTTGGGCTCGAGATGCGCGCCCTTGCGGTAATCCTTTCCTTTCTTCGAGAAAACCCAGTACTTGTCCTTAGCCGGCATTTCCGACTCTTTCGGGAAGTTCGGGCCCGTCAGGAAATTCAGTTTGCGGAGCGTCATGTTCTGCGCGCCCATCGCCGCAGCGACAGTGGCAATAACGCCGTCTACGGCCTTCAACCGTTTCCGCTGCCGCGCTTTCTGCGTGCGGCTCATTTTATACGGGATCTTCCATAGGTATCCGCCCAATCGTTGAGCCGTCGGGAACATGCTGAGTAATTTTCACCCGAGCACTGTTCAAGCATATGAAGGATACCAAGGATACCAAAGATACCAAAGATATAAAGCAAGCAATCACAGCATAAGATACTCTATAATTGATATAATTGAATAACGTCGTAAAATAACCAGGTATATGTATCCGTGCATGAATGCGTGAACGCATGCACGTGAAATAGGTACATGCAACATTACATGCAAGATGACGCAACAAGGTTACATGCGAGATGGATACATGCATATATTTATGTGGATGTAGATGGATGTAGCGGCTACCATTTAACGCTCCATCCGCACACAGTGCCGTCGGCTCCGCCAGTGTAAATAGAGTCCTTGCCTGCCCACTGCACGGCGTGCACACCGTCTTTGTGCGCGTTCAAAAGCTTGATGTTTTTTCCAGGCCGCTCGACGCTGTAGATGTAGACGTTCGTGTCAAGAGCGCCTGAAACGACATGCAGACTGTCTTCAGTCCACTTGATCGAGGTCACTTTCGACGTATGGAACGCCCACCGCGACGTCTTCAACTGGAAATCAGAAAGCGTGTACAACCCGATCTTGCCGCTGACGTCGCCGACGGCGAGGTACTGCTTGTCCGGGCTCACACTGACGGCCGAGACCGCTGCCTGCCGAGCAGGGAACGTGTGTTTCAGCTCGAGGTTCGGCAGAGTGTAGACCGACGCAGTAGTGCCGTGTCCGACAGCCACAAGCTCGTCCACGGCCGAGACCGAAGAACCGGAACCGTAGAGCTCGGCTTTGCGCCCGTTGACTACTTCGACGAAATGCTCGCTCACGACAATGACTGTGTTCTGAGACTCGTCGGCCGCAACAGGCTGCTCAGTGCTTTTAAGCAGCTCGGGTTTATCGAGATTCTGTGTGGTTTGGATCTTCCTGTCCCAACCAACGCTCGCCAAGTCGCCTATCAGGCTGCAAACAGGCCCTTCGTGTTTCCCAACTCTCACACCGGTTTTAGTCCATTCCACAACCGAGCCGTCAGTGGCCGCCGAATAGAGGTTTCCAGCATGCATTCCAAGCGCCGTGATCGAGCCTTGGTGTCCTTGCTCAACCGTAGTAGGCTTCACTTCCTTATCAGAGTCGGCAGAGTCGGAAGCGGAGTAAGTCCACAACTGGAGATCGCCGTTCAACGTAACCGTCACAAACTGCTGTTCGCTGCATGCGGCAACGCCCAAAATCTGGTTTTCTAGCGACCTGGGCAGCGTATAAACGTTTTTCAGTTTACGTTCGGCAATACTGCTGATTCTAACCGACGAGTCAGTCGAAACAGTCAAAACAAGATCGTCAGTCAAGAACGACAAAGCCAGAATCATGCCCTCGTGCTGGGTGTCTAAAAACGCCTGGAACTCGCCGCTCAAACCGTCGTAAACCGCGAGTTTCCTGTCCCAGCCTGAAGTCACAAACACAGCCGCGTTCGGTGAATACTGCACATCCGTAACCGCATTTTGATGGATCTGTTTCGAGTGCGAGAACTTGAACGGCGGGCCTTCATGGAAAACGACTAACCCGTTCTCGCCAACAGTTGCTGCACGCAACGGGCGCGCCGGACGCATCGCGACGCCGTTGATCTCGTCGCCGTGCCCGGCGATCTCGCCGATCGCGTTACCGCTGTCAGCCATAAACGCGCACGCGAGCCGCGACTTGCCGGCACCTACAGCAATTATACGCTCGCCGTCTTTGCACCACGACAGCGCGTTGATCTGGCCGGCGAGGATCTGGTGGGTGTATTTTGCCGTACTGGGGTTAGAAACCGTCCAGATATGTACTTGACCCGAAACGTCGCCGGAACAGACGTCGCCGCGCGAACTGAACGCAACGCTCGTCACTGCAGCGCGGTGCCCGCGGTAGACGGCGTGCGCTTTCAACGGGTCGGCGGCCGAGCGCACGATCACGAGCTTGCCGCTAGGGTACGCGAACAAATTGTTGATTTTGTCGCCGGCCAGCCCTGTTCTGCGCGCGCGCTCGGTGTTGGGCTGCGGAGGAAACGTCAGTACGGGTTCAATAGACATTGTGGACTTAGAGGCTAGAGTACCCTATCCCACGGCCACAATAGAGTACTTAGAACGTGACCTGATGCTAATGGTGTATGCCACTAGTGCGTGCCGGCATAGTGGGTAAGTATGTATTGAATGATACTTAACAAGATTGAGTATGTGTGTCTGAATATATACTGATGTTGATGATTGTAGGTGCGCATGTTAATGTATTGGGTATGTATTGGGAATGTATTAAGTATGCATTAAGTATGTATTAAGTATGTATAAAGTGTGTATAAAGTATGCATTGAGCCGGTATGCGTGGGTATGATAAGGAGCATGTGTACGCATAGGATAAATGCGATATGATTTAATAGGTCTAGCTTATGGAGATAGTCTTGTTAGTGGAGTTAGTATTTACGGTAGACGATTGTGGAGGTGGGAGTTGCCACCCGCTAAGCACTGACAAAGCGTGCCACACTGTTGAGAGCCACGTACGTCACCGCAATAGCACGTGATAGGACAAGTGGCTGGACTACATTCTCTATCCGGTATACGCATCCACTGGATACTCAAGTATAAATAGGATGGTGAAACAACCTAAATAATCAATTGGAATAATATACATTTGGACTTACATCCCGTTTCAGTCTAAGTATAGCTTGAATGATCTTACCC
>JAJLWC010000068.1:0-45860 GCA_030674195.1 Starmerella stellata | reverse complement strand
CCACTGGATACTCAAGTATAAATAGGATGGTGAAACAACCTAAATAATCAATTGGAATAATATACATTTGGACTTACATCCCGTTTCAGTCTAAGTATAGCTTGAATGATCTTACCCTACACCCTAGGCTAATCTCATCGCACACTATTACTAAGAATCACACTCTGTATACAAGATACTGCTGCAGAGGTTCAACACTTTTTATGCAGGACAGAAATGCACCCACTCCACCTATGAACGGGTTAGATAATCACCACCAGCCGGCTGGTTCATGTTCTCTCTTTCTTCTAGATCTATTGTTATGTAATTAAATGCAGAGAAGCGTGCCTGCATGTGCAAAAACTACAGGTTTCTATAAACCATGCGGTTCAATTTTAAGAGGAAATGTTCTACTCTTAGGGAGAAAACTACTGAATGAGCACGATTAATTCAATTTACTGGCAGGCCATTTTATTGGGTAGTATACGGTCTTTAGACCTGTTTTTTAAAATAGATTTACGATATAAGCGCAATGGCCTGGCATTTCGGTATACGATCATGTGAGCGCACATTGGCATGTGACGCGTCAAAGCTATTTGCTCATTCGCTCAATCGCGCCAGCCAGTGAGGTATCATACGTATCTTGTAGACATTCGGCGTTCAAAATTATTTAATTGTGTTTAGTATCTATAAAAATCTCTATTCCGTGACATCTTTTTGACGCACGAAGGTGCGAAACGGGCCGGTTGTTTCTTTCGGCAAGGGAGACCCGCCATTATGTCTTTAAACAAACCCTAGTTTTGTGGACGGCTTACAGTACCCGATTGGGACACAGGCAATTGTGCTCAACAATTGGACGTGATTCCACATGCGCCATGAATATATAGGATGATTACTCGTATGGTATCCGGTATTTAAGAAGATTCGCACTGGTAAACGATCTATAATAAAGCGAGAGAGAGGACAAAAGCCTCGTTTGTGTGGCGTCGCGTCGAGATGAGTTTCTAAATATTGCTACTAGTGCCAGACGAACGTGAACGCCTAGATCACGACATCTCGTACCATTTAGTATACGAATTATATTCACAAAGGAGCGTTTGCCCGTGCATGAATGTTTCTGTCTCTACATACGTATATACATGCGTCTATAAGTACCTATAAGTACCTACGAGTACCTATATGCATACACATGCACCCAGACGTCTATCAAACAATATTCGAACTAATTAGTTTGGCAGGCGGCACAGTAGCATGAATCACGCGCGAGGCTGTCTGCGTGAGTGTATACTTTGTATAGTAGTATACTTTGTAAATTGATGTAAGATGCTAGACTCGAACCTTTAAACTGCATTTAATGAATTTTATAAATGGATGTAATGCTCTACTCTACAACCCACAGCCACAAGACAATATCATCAGAGCAATGACCAATTCCGAGCCGAACCGCTGCATTCAGATAAGCGCATGCAGTTAATCATCACTAATAACTAGCATTGACCTGAATAGCGCTACGCTCTACGTATTAATTTACACAATTTCCCAAGAAATATAGACCCATGTTTCTCATGTGACTAAATCCTTGATATTTAGTGGATTTTGTGGTATTGTTGGGGACCGAACTGTAGATCTGGGAGATCTGGCAGGGCGCACTACCTATAAATAGACCGATAATCACCATTTGATTAGATCAAGTTACAAACGGCACAAGCGGTGCTAATCGCAAGTAACAACTAGAGTATCAACTTTATTTGACCACAGATATATACAGCTTCGATCAGAGTAGTTCAGTTTCAAATATATACCCATTAACACCATTCACGGACTGTTACTGTTACTGTTACTGTTACTGTTACTGTTAGTTGCTTCTACTATTGCTTGGCGTATCAATGACGTAATCAAATTGTGGCACGAACGGTAAACGTATACTAGATCCAGCCGCGTGACCTGGGCAGCAGCAGCGAATGGACCGGCAGCGGTGCATGCGTAAACGTATATATATACACGTACATAACGACGTATCCACACAGCAAACTGCAAACTCGAGCAATTCGTTATTAGGATGTCCGACAGGAGTATTTTACAAGAGAAGATCAACCCCAAGTTAGTGCAATGGGCGCGGGAGAACCTGAAAGGCAATCCCGACACTGAGAACTACCATAAAATGATCAGCGGAATGGGCTACGAGTCGATGGACCCCGAGCTGGCGCTTCTGCGGCTCCAAAGCACGGATAAAACGCTTGATTACGCCGCAATCCGGCTCAAAGACTATAAGACAGTCGACGAGTTCATGGCTGCGCGCGATGCAGCAATCAGGAACATTTTCGGGAGTGTCGACAAACGGATCTGTGTCGAGCCGCCTATCAATGTCGACTACGGCACGAACATCAAAGTCGGGAACAATTTCTACTGCAATTTCAACTGCACGTTCCTCGACTGCTCGATTGTCGACATTGGCGAGAACGTGATGCTAGGCCCTAACGTCACAGTAGCAGCCGCGAGCCATCCTCTTGATGTGAAGCTGAGAATAGCCGAGAAGGAGATGGCGTACCCCGTGACCATTAAAGACAATGTTTGGGTAGGCGCCAATGCGGTTATTCTGCCCGGTGTGACAATTGGTAAGAACTCGGTGGTTGCTGCGGGCGCTGTTGTTTCTAGAGACGTGCCGGACGATGTGGTTGTTGGCGGCGTTCCTGCGAAGGTGCTTAAACACATGAACAAGGAGTAACTTACCATTCATAACTTACCACCTGTAACTTACCATTCATAACTTACCACCTGTAACTTACCATCCGTAACATACCATCCCTTACAACTGCCGAAGACTGCATGCTATCACATATCCTATCACCTATACTGTCACCTATACACTACCATATCCTATCACATATCCTATCACATATCCTATCACCTATACACTACCACGCATTAGAACTGCCGGAGCCTGCATGCTACTATCGCCTATTCATATCGCATATATGCTACCTTATAACCGCCGAAGCCTGCATGCTATTATCACTTACGCATACCACCTATATGCTACTTACAACTGCCGAAGCATGCATCCTAACTACCTGTCTTCTAGTCCTATCCATTCCATGCTTATTCCTATTCTATCTATTTCTATTCTTCTTATTTTTATCCTCCTTATTCCCATCCATTCTATTCTTATTCTTCTTATCCTTATCCATCATATCCACCGTGTTTACCTATTCATATTCATCCTACCTATTCCTGTTCCTATTCGACCTGTGTGGCATTCACGCATGTAATCAGACTCTCAGCCATATACGAACCGCGCAATTGCCTAGTCACCTCTACCGAATTTCACGGTTTATGCGTCTATTTATATTTATTTATGTCCAGTGGATTCTCATGCTTGATGTGCTCTGGTGCGGTGTGGTAGTGCGGTGTAGTGCGGTGAAGTGCGGTGAAGTGCGGTGTGATTGCGTCTTATATGCATGCTAGTGCATGCGACCGTTGGAACTGGGTTAGTGCCGAAATTCACCTGACCGGCTTTACTAATTGCCTGTGCGTAGAGCGAGTTTGCGCAGTTCTGAAAGCACGGATCGAGTGCTGTTTCTTCCTAGAATTGCATAATGGAAACAACGCCTCTGCTTCCTAACAAACTTACTGACGGGCCCTCTAATGGATCCTCAAACGGACCCTCAAACGGGCCTCCTAACAGGGTCATGATCGACCCTCCAATAGACGACGAGTCCTTCAGGAACGAGACACACCCCTTCCCCTCTGAAGAACAGAAACATCTGACGTTTGCGGGGTACACGACGACCTCGTTAGTGACCAGGTTCTTCGAGATCATGTCGATCTTTCTAATTGTGCAGTACTACGACAAAAGCTTAAGACCAATCACTGTTTTCTCGCTACTCATTCTCTTGGCGTCAACACACCTCGACGCGATCTTCAAATTCATCTCCAGCAAGTTCTCTTCAAGACTAATACTCACTTGGCTTCTAATTTTCCAGCAACGGTTTGTTATGGTTCTGTTTTCGTTGGTGTGGATCAAAACACAGGATACGGCTAAATCCACAACGGTCCAGTGCATTGAATTCCTGGTATTAACAGGCTCGGTTATTTGGATTAAATGCTCGTTTACATTCTACCAGACTATTTTCCGTACTGACTGGCTGCAGATCCTTACATGCTCGCACCAGTCGCTGAGAGTACAGTTCGAACGCATTATGAGTCTGTCGTTTATTTTCTCGCACCTTCTGCTCGCGGTGTTCGCGGGGTACATGATCCAGTTCTACAATTCCCAGATCTGCTGTAAACTGGTGATTTTCGTGGCAATTGCCGGCTTCCTGATCGAGTCGAGCATGGTGTTTAAACTGTACCATACATGCTACGCGCTCTACCTCCCGCGCGACCAAAACAACTCCAGGCTGAGCAAGTCCGAGATTTTCGAGTACAACCCCGTCCTCGGCGTCATAACCACGCATTTCACAGCGCTGTCAGTGCGGCACCAGACGATCTCGGTTTCCAGGCCGTCTTTGTCGCTAATGATGAGCTACATCAAAGTAAAACCGCTACCGCTCGCAGTGACAATTGGCACGTCTCTTGTGAACGTGTCGCTGGTCACTCTGGGACCGCATATGGTCTGGTTCTTCTTGAGGAAGGATATGAGCCCGCCATTGATCGGCGTGTACAAGTTTCTGCAGGCGGTGATGTCGATGAAGCCGCTGTTTGTAGACAAGAGAGCAGTGATCCCGTTTTTGTTCGGGAATCTAGCCTCTTTGGCTCTGCTTTTCTTCTGCAAGAACGCATCAGACACGAAATGGGTGCATTTGCTCGCGCTGGCAGTGATAATCGCGAAATCCGGCGTTTCTGGGATCAACCGCGTGAGCGACCAGTTCGTGGGTACGTACTTGGCGGACGAGGAGCTGCACTCGGTCTATGATGAGAACGTTGTATGGTTCAGGACCAGGCTAGAGCTTGCAGTGCATATTCTGCCGCTCGTGTGGCCGTACGAGGGCCAGTTCTTTATTCCTTTATTTATAACTGCCGTGAGCTCGTTCGTCGGCATTCTCATTACCTTCTACGTGCTTTCCAGACACCACAGGTGACCACAGGTGACCACAGGTGACCGTATCAATGCCGTAGTACGGCTTGGAGCTGTACTGACTGGTTCACAAAGCTGAATTGTCATTCGAATGATACTTATTGGTTTACGAAACTAAATGGTCAACTGAGAGCTCTAAGTGTAATCATATTTGTAGAATGAAGGACATCGGCCTGATTGACATTGGCCTGATTGACCTGATTGACCTAATTGACCTAATTGACCTAATTAGCCTTGCGTGGAACACATCGTAGGACGAAATTGCGTTTAATGGAGTCGTTTGCATTCATAGAGGGACGATTTTAGTCTCTTTTGAAGGAGAGTACTGCCCGATATGCACCCTGCGCTCCCCCAAATCGTAGACAACGTACGCGTTGCGCAAGAAACTATCGCCGAGAACATTACAATCGAGCGAGTGTTTGTTTGTGAGCATCGTCATTGCGAGGAATGGGCTTGGTTCAAGCGAGAACCATGACAGCGGCCAGAACAGCTCGCTGATTGGCATGCATACACAGAGATCGTTGAACCAGAAACAAACTTCGTCCTGAGAATTAGTTAATTCGGATTCGTTAATAAGAAACATCTGGATCTGGTCGTCGTAGTGGGCATTGAAATGCTTGGCGATGGCGTGCACGATCGGCGACGGCAGGTACGTAAACGAGCTGCCGGTGTCTAGAAGCACGTCGATATTACCGCCAATTATACGCTGGCTCAAACTTACTGTGTTCAGTTTCACGCTAATACTTGTTTTAGACGTCATTTGTACTGGTGTCAGCCGTTTATACTTCGCAGTGTCAGTGCCGCCGAAGATGATTTTCCCGTTGTTGTTGTTGAGGGCGTCCATGTACATCGAGTAGACCGGCTTTGCGATGATTTTGTTTTTAGCCAGCTGGAACGGGAGGTTCAAGTACTGCCTTTTGCTGGTTTCCGACTCCATTGGACCTAAACCAAGCACGCCCATTGTAGGATCCGGTGTTGCAGTCACGATTGCGAATTTCTGCTTGATTTTCTGCTTGAAACTGCCAATACTGACCTCGTCGGTTCCCCAGAACCCGTGCGCCGAGTCTTTCGCGTAGTAGATACTGAACTTCTCGTCAAGGTTTTTAAACGTTTTGCTGAGCGATTTCTGGAACCCGCGGTGCCATAACGTGCTGCTAGGGACCCATAAATCGCTGGACCCAGTATCGATTTGTACTTTGAACTGCTGCTCGGGGTTTCCAATTGAGACGTTCAGCGAGTAGTACGTCAGTTTGTTCTCTACTGGTCCATAGAAACACCCCGCCTTTTCGAGCGCTGCCTCGTCGTCGGTTCCTTCTAGTTTAGTCTCCCTTGTGAGCTTTCTAGGGAGTTTCAACAGCCATGCGCGTTTATAAACGTCTTCTTCTAGGCCTTCTTCTAGACCTTCTTCTAGGCCTTCTTCTAGACCTGGTTCGTTTAAACTGAGATTTGCGTCCCTTGCGTTTAAACCCATTAATGCGGACTTCAGTTTCAGCTTGACGCGCTGCTTGAGTCTGCGAACAACGTTTCTGCTAATACTCTGCTCGTTTCTAACAAACTGCGTCGAGACCGTCAACACGCCAGGAACATCGGTTTCAAACAGCGCTGCCGTCGACAATGCCAGCAGAAAGAGAACGCGCATTAACGCTAGCCAGAACTGGATCCTGTGGCCAATTCATACTTACGAATAAGGTTGCAGCACACTGCATATTCTATTTAGCTAGTTCAGATGTACACCATTATATCAACCGCACATGAATGCCTGTTGCCTGTTGCCCATTACATGCATGCTGCATACAACATGCACCTCCATGCATGCACACTGCAACTGCACACTGCAACTGCATACTGCACACTGCATACTGCACTCGTGCTCACATGGCATGCACCGTGTACATATGCTTATTCAGCATATGAGAGAGAAAAAGTAAAAAATTAGCGGCAGTTGGTTTCGATCCAACGACCCCAGGGTTATGAGCCCTGTGCGCTTCCTCTGCGCCATGCCGCTTTGTTGTTGTAGACTGTTGGTTAGCAGAGTATATGCATACTGATATGTATACTGATACTGCTAATATACACTTCTCCTCTATTTCTCCTATATCTCTTTCCTTCGACTTCTCTTCTATACCTCTCTATATCTCTTCTATATCTCTTCTATGTTTCTTCTATATCTTCTCCTTTGACTTCTTTTCTCTTCTTTTCTCTTCTTCTTTCTTCTTTTCTTCTCTTCTTCTTTCTTCTTTTCTCTTCACTTCTATACCTTTAATTCCAGTCCTCTTCCCTTCTCCTTCCCCTGCCAGCTTGATCTACTATTATGTGCGTTCTAATCAACACTCATAACCACACATAATCAACACACCCAAGCATACATTGTCAACCCATTAAAGGCACATTAACACTAACACTAACACACTAACACACATACGAACACAATCAACATATACGACCCACATTAAATGAATTCCACAAATATCCACTAAACGCATCCAATCAATTAAACACAATAAACACAAAGAAATGTATTGTCAGTAGAGCATACAGATGCCGATAATTACATAATCCAAGGCATTACCAGGACGGTTGTTCGTCTTCGCTCAATTGAACGGGTTTCCAGTTCCAGAGAGTTTGATTAGCTGTGTAAAGCAGGTTAAGGCCGTTCCTATAAGCCAACTGTTTCTCTGCTGTTTTAATCGTTATCAACAGTTTGTTCTGTGCATATATTCACCAATCCAAACTCTTACCTGTTTCACCACTTCCGTTCGCAACATTTAGCTTCTGAAAAGAGTTAAAATCACTGGATGAGCGTGTTATTCCACGACAGAGACAAGCTGCAGGCCGGCAGCGTGTTCAAGTACCAAATAGAGGTGCATTCCGACCCTGGGCTGGAGATGTACGTCAATGTATCGAACCGCGCAGTTGCGCCTATGCGGGCAGCGTACCTCACTGGCCCGTACACTCTGTATGCGGACATTGTGCCTATGGACTACAGCGAGTTCGTGAAAACGCCAGAACAGGCCGAGCCGCAGTACGAGAACCATGTAAAAGCCGGCGGGCACCAAGTATTCTGCGTCCACACTCGACACAAAGTACAGAAGTTCGAGTTAATGGTCTCGAGCGAGATATTGTTTACTAGAGGCGCGGAAATCGCGTTCGATGTAGTGATTTCAACAAGCAAGGAGCTAGTGACTGTGACGAACCAAACCAAGCTGAAGAAACTGGTTTCGACCGATCCTAGGATCCAACGAATGCGTGTAGGAAAACAGAATACTTTGAATTTATGGCAGCAGCCGCTTCCGAAACCAGAGACGCCGCTGCATTTGTGTGTATTGACGCACGGCCTTGTTTCGAACGTGACGGCAGACCTTCTTTACATGAAAGAAGCCATTGATAAGGCCGCGCAGATCACCGGCGAGAACCTTGTATGTAAAGGGTATACTGGGAACTGCTGCCGCACCGAGCACGGCGTGAAGTACCTCGGCAAGCGGCTGGCGTTCTGGCTGGCGGACGAGCTGATACCTACATACAAACCGTCGAAAATGTCGTTTATCGGGCACTCGTTAGGCGGGCTTATTCAGACATACGCCCTTGGCTTTCTACAGGCCCGGAAACCGCATATTTTAAACAATATCGAGCTCGAGAACTTCATCACGTTAGCAAGCCCGTACCTTGGAATCGCTAATGAGAACCCAGGGTATGTCCAGTTCGCGCTGGATTTCGGGTTTGTCGGTAAAACCGGCCGTGATCTAGGCCTTAGTTGGTCTTTAGGAACTAAACGGCCGCTTCTAGAACGGCTGCCGAACAAGCATACTCGCGCCATTCTGCGCCGGTTCAAGCACCGGACGTTGTACGCGAACGCCATTAATGATGGAATTGTTCCTTTGCGAACGGCAGCGTTGCTGTACCTCGACTACTGGGCACTAGCGCGCGTTGCAAGCGTTGAGAAGGGGGAAACTGGGGCTAACGAGGATAGCAAGAACAACAAGAACAAGAACGACAAAGACAAGTCGAAACCACAGGAGTTTCTTATTAGGACCCTTGACACGCTTATTCCTGACAAAAACAACGGCAAAACAATCTCACAGTTCCAAACGCGGTCGACAATCACGAATCCTCAAGACATGAACACTGTTGCTGAACGGCTGCCGAAAAAGACCAGTATTATTGAGAGCGGCATGTCGCTGCTTCTGCCGCCGCATCCTAACACGAAATTCATTACTGATCCTGACTGCCGCGAGTCGGTCGTTTTTCATGACCGCGTGTATAACGAACAAGACCTTCCACCTAGAAGGTTTAAACGGACTTCGTCGTTTCTACGTAAAGAGACCGAGGAAGTCGAGTCGAGCAAGACAGAGGAACGCATTGCGCGGAAGTACCATCGCAAAATGAGCTGGCGCAAGGTTCTTGTCAATCTCCAGCCTGAGGCGCATAACAATATCATTGTACGCCGAAGGTTCAGCAATGCGTACGGGTGGCCAGTCGTCAACCATCTAGTCTGCGAGCATTTCATTATTGCCGAGACCGTTGGCGAGAACTTGCTAGGCCTGGATTTGAACAAACGCGAGAACATGGACTTGGAGAACGTCCATCCTAATCCGGCCTGGAACTCCCCTACCAAGAGTCAGAGCCCTATAAAGAGCCAGAGCCCTATAAAGAGCCCTACCAAGAGACAAAACTCTGCAGACAGAGAAAACTCCCCTACTAAGAGTCCTACAAAGAGACAAAACTCTATAAAGAGACAAAACCCTACAAATGAAGAGATCCACTCCCCTATCGATACAGACGCAGAGGAAGAGACCTCTCCTATTCAGCATCCCACCAAAGAAGAAAAAGAAAAAGAAAAAGAAAAAGAAATGTCTCCAACTCTTAATTCTCCTCAAAGAGCGTCGCCTACCCCGGTCCATGCCGTTCCCACAACATTCAGAATCATGGAAGGAGACGATATTGTAAACATTTCTCCAAACGATACTCCGTCTACACCCACTAGCGAAGTCAACAGTTGCGACAGCAGCTCGATGTCGTGGTCGGAAAGCGAAGGCGAGGGCGAGAAGGGTTCGCATTTAGACCCTCATCGACCGAGCATGTTCCGGATCCTGAAACGGCTTAACCGGAAACATCAGTAACTAATAGACCAACTGATTGATGTAATGAAGAGTCAAGAGAACAGAAGAGTCAAGAGACCGTTATAGAAGAGTAGGAGACGACAGAACCAATTAATGAAGAGACCAACTAAGAGGTCAATTTAGAGACTCGATTAATGAAGAGACTAACTAATGATGCACTAATGATGCACTGATCAATGAATAGAAGTGATCAAGAACCAATTGAAAGAGAACCGATTGAAAGAGTAGAGTAGAAGAGAAGAGTAGAAGAGAAAGCACTAATCTCAAAGAGAAAGGATTAATTAGGACGTGAGGATATTCATGAGGATATATGTGTATATCATGAGGATATTACGAGGATATGAGGATATGAGGATATGAGGATACGAGGATATGATAAACCATGAAGAAGATCATAATGAAGGATTAATGGACGACTCGCATTTCCAGCCCTCTTATCTCGTCCTCGCTAAGAAGATCGACTTCGCCCCCCTTTTTAGCGACAATTTGCAGCCCCTGGAACAACCGGTTGGCCTCGTACGTCAATGGAAGCTGCCAGGTAGTAAACACGAGCTCGCACACTGTTTGCAAGTGCTCTGCTTCAGCTTCGCGGTACGTATGCGCGGTTAGAACCCTTTGAAAGAGCAGAACTGCAACGTCGCGGCTGATCGGGGCTAGCAGAAACGCGTTGTCGGCTCGGCATGTCGCCGTCAGGTCCCGGATGTACTTGAACTCGGCGTTCACTTCAGCCAGCAACGCGCGGACGCTTGCTAACTCGACTAACTCTGCGTAATGTGTGGCGAAATGCCTGAGACGAGTACACGCGCGCTCTGAAACGCGGCCTGCAAGCAGTCTCACCGACTCGAGTTTCAAAGCCAGAAACGAGCTGAGAACGGGGTTAATAACGTCAGTGAAATTGGTTAGCGCAGCGTTCTCAAGAATATAGCTTTGTAGATTGTACACAATGAACGACGCAGCGCCCAGAATCGACCCAATGAAACCTGTTTCCAAATCCGTTTTAACTGCGCCCAGCTGCTCGGTCAGGTACTGCAAGTAAGTTTGAAGCACTTCTGCTTGGACTTCGTTAAAAACAAGCGAACAGTCGAGCCTCAGAAGCTCGTCGGCTTTACGTACAAGCTGCCAAACGACCTGTGCGCAGAACGTCGGTTTCGACGAAGTGACTTGTGCGTCGAAATCAATTGCATGCGACGATTTCTCGATCGCCAGGCTCGTGTTCATGATATAGAAATCGCGTTCCAATGAAAGGTATTTCGGGAGAAGAGGAGGTGTCAGCAGCGAGTTGATGAAGTTCGTTGTTAGCGACTCTTTAATGTAGAACTGGGTTTCTAAATTCGAGCAGAACTTGATCAGTTCGTGAACAGTGTGCGAATTCAGTTTATATACTTCGCAAACCAGTTTTTCCAGTGCTGGGAACACTGATTTAACGATCCCAGGAATCAGATCGTTAACACACCTTTTCAGCGGCTTTAGTTTCAAATCAACAGGACCAAGAAGAGTGAGTGTGTACTGGAACAACCATTCCGGCTTTTCTTCGTCGCGTGTGTCTTTTCCTTCTCCGAAATGGAACGCGATCCGCTGGTTCAACGGGCGCGCGAAAACCGCATACAGAAGCGCGGGGTTCAAACAACCGAGCTCGGTGCTTACTTGTTTAATGCTTTTCCATGCGCTCGCGGTATTAGAAGTAGTGGAAGTAGTTGACTTAGTGGTCTTAGTAGAGGTAAATGGGTACTCGACTAGATCGAGCAACGCACGCAGTTCTTGAGCTCGTTTCGTGCTTTCAGGAGCAATGACCTCGTCTAGGGCTTTACATGCCTGAATACAGAACTCATTACTAGTTTCGCGTGCTGGAACGGCTAATTCGGCTGCTAATTCGGCTATTCCAGCAAGCTCGTGTTTCTGGTTGCTGAAACCGCTGATCGCCGACTCCGCTGCTAAAACAAGGTCTAATAACCGGTTCTCGGTCTGCAAATCCGAGATTCTGGCTAGAAGCGTGCTGTCGCGGACGTTGAACTCGTCTAAACCGGCTAACTCGTCTGTCTTAGACTTGTCTGCATTCAGACTTGTCAATTCGTCCTGTTTCTTTTCATTATCACCTTCGCCAGCACCAGCATCTTTCTGCTCCTCGAAAAAGGCCGCTAGCTTGCTGTAAACAGGCACCTCAACGTCTAAATCCATAATGCCACTTAAACCACTTGCAACTGATGTAAATGAATTACTAATCATGGCTAAACAACGATCGCGGCTAACGTTGATTAAACTGATCTCTACTGCGAAAACAGGGTTCATGCGGTACGTCTACCGGCAGAGAACGGCAGTCAAAATGACACAAGTCAGGTACGACCCTCTTGTCATGCGCCACGTCCTCTTCGTCGAGGCACGGAAACGCAAACTCGCAATGGCGAAACCGCGCCCTTCCCCGTGAAAAACGTCTACATAAAGAGCTTCATTTCGCCTAAGTTGCACTTTCCACTAAAAGTATCCAGCACTTTTTCACTAACCAGTGGAGTATAAGGAACCCATAGTACTCGCGGTGGTCTCAGGTCTAGGGCACTGCATAGCGGGACTTAAAGTGGGATCAGGTCTAGGGCAGGCCACAACGACGGTGGACTTGAAGAAACATTAGCCGAAACCATGTCTAGGCAAACAATTAGCAATATAGAGTATAGTTTTACTAGCAATTAGCACAGTTTTGTCATAATAGAATCAGCGGTATATGTCTAGGTATGCTACTCAATCGTCGTACTGCACAACAGCGTCTTCTTCCGGCTGCTGAGAAAAGAAACTCTTGCCGCTCGTATAATCGTCAGTCCCGCGTTCCGACCAGCCAGGCGTGCGGCTCGAGTCTGTCCAGGCCGGCGTCTTGCCGCTCTCAGTAGACCAGGCCGGTGTTTTCCCGCCGTCAGGAGCGTCGGCCGACCAAGCAGGAGTTTTCCCGCCGTTCCAAGCCGGGGTTTTAGCCCCATTCCATGCCGGAGTTCTGCCTCCGTTCCATGCAGGTGTTTTACCACCGCCGCCGTTCCATGCTGGGGTCCTTGCGCCGTTCCAAGCAGGTGTTTTACTGCCGTTCCAAGCAGGAGTTCTTCCTCCATTCCAAGCAGGAGTTCTTCCACCGTTCCAAGCCGGTGTTCTTCCGCCTGCATTGAATCCAGGCGTTCTGCCGCCATTAGGACCATTAGGACCGTTTCCATTAAAGCCGTTCGGGCCGTTCGGACCATTAGCGTTGAACCCATTAGGGCCATTAGGGCCATTAGGACCATTAGAATTGCCCGAGCGGCCGTACGGATGCATGAACTCGTTCAAAGTAACGAACTGGTTCGAATGCGGCTGTTTGAACAGCAGTTTCTGCACGTCTACTGAGACGACTTTATTGCGCGCTTCTAACTCGACTCTCGCTGCAGTCTCGCTGGCGTCACGCACAATGCCTTTCATGCCTTTGTACCCTGATCCCGGACCTATACTGACGTGCTGCCCAATAATGCGCCGCGAGTTGAAATGCGCGGCCTTTGTACGGCTTTTCGGCTGCGTCTGTGCGGCAGGGTTCATTCTGCCGAGATCCAGTCCTTTGTCTCTTGCCGTCTTGGTTGCAATCGTCTCGATCTGGCTCGCGGTGTTCACAAACACACCTAAATTCTCCTGGCGCTCGCGGTTATGCATGAACACGTACTGGTGGAAAATATGGATAACCGCACCCGTCAATTGCTCGCCCGTCAGTTCCTTGACTGTATCCCCGATCTGGATCTCGTTGCCGTTTCTGTCAGTAGCCACACGCTGCGACCGCGCCTTCATTGCAATCGACTCCGGTTTGAGTGTGAAAAGCTGCCCGTTCTGGCTGAGCACAGTGACGGTGTCGCGCTGTACATCAACGACACATCCAACGCTCTGGGCGTTCAATTGCACTAAATCCTGAATAGCGAACCCGGCAAGCTGGTTCTTCACGCTCGTGTCGCTGGCCGCACGCAGATCGCGCGCAAACACCGTGATCTCGTTCTGCGCAGCGTCGCTGAGCAGCGTCACTTGTGCGCCGTCTGCTGCAACTACAAGCCCAGTATCGTCTTTATAACTGCCTCTCACGACGCGGACATGGTCGCCGACCGAGAAATGTTTACGGAGATAGCTCGAGGGAACAGTTACTTGAATACTGGCGAACTCCTTATCGCCGCGAACTGTCACTAACTCGTCGTTGCTGCTGCTAATAGACCCAGCGCCAGCAGAAGAAGCTGCAGTGCCAGAACTGCCAGCTGCCGCATTCGACGCGCTCTTAGAATCAATAACACGGCCTTTTAACCCGTTCTGTTCACCGGAAACGATCTCAACGCGCTCGCCAACACTGAATTTCGTCGTCTGCGCCCCGCCGCGGTTGAGCTCGTTACCGATACTAGCGAGATCCAGCCCGTCGTCGCCGCCGTCCTGTAACGCCGCAATTTCAGCCAAGGTAGGCGCGGCGCCGTCAACGTCCAGCATTGAGAGCTTGAAGTCTTTGTGCAGGTACCCTTTGACGTATTCGTCGCCCAAATAGACACAGACGTTGGCACCATGCGGCTGTACGGCACGCGGGTCGTGCTGCTGCGCTTCCTGTAATGAGAAAAGACGCGCAGGAGGCCGTTCTTTGCTCTTGTTTTGCGCGATCTGGATACTCCGGCCGTAGTTCAGCCTAGGCAGCAGTTTCAGCCGCGCTTCGAGCCCGTTCTCGCTTAAATCAATAACAACTGCAAGATCGCCGGCGTATTTTCCTCTTCTCACTCTTACGTACTTCCCTGGCACTAACTCAGTCCCGCTGTTCTTAGCGACCCTGAACATATCAGGGTACTCTTTGATCGGCACTTTTAGCACTCCGTTGCTCGTATACAGGTTCGGCACACCGGCTACTGCTTTTAATGCCGCCGCTTCGCTAGCGGCTTCGACGTAGATACGCCCAGGGAACGCGTCGCGCTGGAAACACGAGAACACGTTCGTCGTCTGCCCGCGTTGCGCGAGACTCGTTAGTTTGCGTAGAAGTGCGCGCACCGACTCTTTTTCTTTGCCAATGCGGCAATTGAGCCCGAAAATAGGCGGGTCTTCGACACCAGGCAGAAGAAGCTGCTGCGGGACTGCCGCGCGAGACGAGGATTTGCCGTATGCGGCATTGTTCCGGCCGTAACGTTCACGGTACTTCTGCGCCAGCGTCTCGGCGTCGAAATCCGAGAATTCGTTTTCGCGGCGGTCGACTTGTCTGTAAACACGCGCAGACTCGCTTTTTCCGCCGTCCTCGGCATCGTCAGCGGCTCGTTCGTCTTGCACAAACCCGTCTTCACCATCCTCGTCTTCGTCCTCGAAATCGTCGCCGTCTTCTTCGTCGTCTTCGGCCTCGACATCAAGGAACTGGTTCCGCAACCTCCGGCGTTTGCTTTCGCCGCTGCTTTCTTTGCTGCTGCGTTTCCGTTTGCTCTCAGTCTCTTCCTCTTCTTCGTCTTCTTCAGAAACCGACTCCGAGGCCGAGTCGGCGTCGCTTTCGTCGAACTGCGGCTGGACAGCGGCTGGGCCGTCGGAATCGGGAGAAGGATCGCTCTCGTCGTGCGCGCGGCCGGTATTTAATCTCTCGCCTGAACTCGTGTCCATTTCAGTAGAGTTTCGCAGTCTTTAACGGGGTTAACGGGGTCTTAATTGCTTAGCCTCGTAACGAGCTCTGAGATAGCGATTATGTCACCCTTCACCCGTATTGACCCTTTGCCCACGTTACACGCTACATCGCCGCGCGCTATTACTTTACCTACTTTTGCCTACTTTTACTTACCATACTCCAGCAATTATAAGCCGCCTTTACCTTTTACCCACTATACTCCAACAATAATAATCACCTGTACTCATTACGCCGCTCGTTATTACCTTGCGTCACTCTATTACCTGTAACCTTTACTTATTACTTGCATTGTCGCATACTATTACCTGTATTGTCGCACATTATTACTTGCATTGTCGCACGCTATACGCTGCATCACGCTATACGCTGCATCGCGCTACAATTCAATGCGGCTCCGCACCTGCGTTAGTAAGTACACGCTACGCGATTACCTATGCCGCAACCACCTACTAACTACTCGAATGGCAGTAGACGCGTTTATCGAGGTATGCGGCTGGCCAGGGTCGCGAGAAGACGCTGAGCGGTTTCTAGAAGCAGCGAACAACAATGTAGAGCTTGCAGCTTCGCTTTTCTTCGACGACCCGTCTGCTGTAGACGATATAATTGCCGGTTCTCGCCAACAACCTCCGAACACGGCCGACGACGCGAGAATTGCAGCTCAATTAGCCGGCGAAATACCTGAAAACTTGGCACGGCCTGCTGCTGGTCCTGGTTTGGCGAGAAAGTATAAATACGAGCGTGTGCCGTACACTTCAGCCTCTGTCCCGGAGTACACGTTCAACGCGCCGCTGAAGTACCCTTTCCTTGTTCTGGACACTTTGCTGGGGCTAGTCAAACCGGTTGTAGCGAAGGGGGCTGAATTGTACGTTTCCAGAGTGCTGAAACGCGTGCAACCAGTCCTTACCCCGCAAACGGAGCAATTGACGCCGCAAACTCAGCAACGGACGCCGCAAACGCAGCAAACACAGTCTGAGCATTTGAAGTCCTCTAAAGAACTTAAAAAGTCGTTGAAATGCTTTGTTTTTCCATCAATGGAGGAGACCAAGTACACAGACATTATTTCCAGATCCAAGGCGGAATCGAAGTACGTGTTCGCGATTCTGTACAGCTCAGTACACGAACAGAGTCTACAAACGCTGCTAGCGAAATCCGAGGCTTCCAGACTCAAAAACAACGAGAAAACGCTGATTTGGTTCTGCGACGTTCTAACTTACGAAGGCTCGCGACTGCAAACGTCTTTGAACATGCAGTCTCTTCCAGCTGCGTTTCTGTTCGCGCAGTGCCCGAAGAACGCGTCTGGAACCTCGACAGTGACGGGATGTTTACTCAAAACGCCGTTTCTTAACTCGGCAAGCCTGGAAACCGACGTGGAGAACGCAATTGCGCGGCACACGCCAGTCATGGAGTTTGTTGAGCAGAAGTATTTAGAAACTAACGCCGACCGCATCATTCGGCAGCAGCAGGACGACGCCTACGCTGTAAGCCTGGCTAAAGACAGAGAACGCGACCAGAAACGGCAGCTACGAAGAGTATGGCTTGAGCGCGTATTTAAAACGTACGACCAGTACTTTCCGTCAACTCCGTCAACCCCAGGAACTAAAAACGATGCTTCAGTCGAGTGCGCGCGGGTCAGTTTACGGTTTCCAGAAGGAGAGCGGATTAACGCGCGATTGCCGGCGTCTGCGCCCGTTAGCGATCTCTACGATATAGCTTTTGCCGTTCTGAACAAGGACCTGCGCGAACAGCTCGGCAATGCTGCTGAAAACGGAGCCGAACCAGTGGTAAACAAGACTGCAGGTTCCGCATCCGCATCTACGCCCTCGCCCAACCCTGACCCTGAAACCAGCATTGATGCAAGCGAGTATAAATTCCAGTTAGTGAGCCCAGTAACTCGGGCTATCCTGAAATGCTCGGCAGCCCCGCTCAGTTCGGAGCCCGCAGTCTACCCGAGCGGCGTCCTTATGATCGATATCGATTGAATCACGAATTACGATACCACGTAGTACTAGCGTAGCATTACTACCTATAGCATGTACCTATATCATGTACCTATCTCATGTACCTAAGTACCTATAGAATAGAGCATGTCGCATGTAGCGTGTGGCATGTAGCGTGTGGCATGTAGCGTGTGGCATATAACTTGTAGCCAAACTCGCCTTGCCCAGATTTATCAATTTGTCATTACAGTGCACGGCATTACGTGTACGAGGGTGCGCTTACCAAGCAACAAGTATTTAAACCGATTTCAGTATTTGAACTTCCCTACCTATAAACGTAAGTACGCCGCTGATGACCTCTGTCGCCCCAAACGGATGAACAGTGACGAATCGCAAACCAAACACACTGAAAATGCTGAGGCGAACCGAACTAACACAACCAGTTTCTAGACTACTCGTATCTCTATACCTCTCGTTCCGTAGACTAGACTAAATTTTCTTCTTTGTCATTTTCTTACCATCATTAGTAATCTAAAATAGGTCCGTGATTCGGCGCATACCACAGACTAGAGGTGCATATAGATTGCAGTGGACATTAGATTTAGGGAGATTGCAATTGACATTGGATTGCAGGGCATAGTGCAGTGCATAGCGCAGGGCAGAATACAGTGTTAGCTAGTGTAGAATGCAGTAAAACATATCATTTTGCAGAACTTGATGCAGGATGTATAAGTCCGACGTGGTGGTCAGTGGTTATTGGTGGCCTTTCCCTATAAGTACACACGTGGATGCATGTTCAGTAGACCAGTAGCGTTGAAGGTATAGGTAGGTACAGAGAATATAGTGTCACGCTGCATAATTTGTCAGCATGCTAGAGCTGCGTGTTGCGTCCGAGGTGCTTCTCGCGGCTCTGCTGTTCGCTATAGACGTGAATTTGCTGGAAAAATGCGACTATAACCTGCACTCGGCGTTCGGGTTCAGTGTTTACGCGAGCACAGTCTGCGACATCCTGCGGCCGCTGGCGGCTATTTACGCGGTAGGATGCATGGTTGTGCTTGCGCAAGCGGTGTTGTTTCCGTACTTCAAAACGCGGATTCTGGCGACCTGTCTGCTGCTAGGAATGATCAGTTTCCTGTTTATTCAGCGGCGGTTCAGGAACCTGTTCAAACGCATTGTGGTCGGCCAGATCAGCAGCGAGCACCGGCTCGGAGACATTCTCGTAAGCGACGGCCTAGTCTCGCTAAGCAGCGTTTTAGTGGACGCGGCACTGTGCGTGAGTTTGTGTGCACAGAACGTGCCTCTGACCACGCCTGTGAATAGGGACACGCATGTTGGACCGATTGTTCTGCTTGTCGCATGCATACCCCCCAGCATCAGAATGAGCCAGTGCATTAGAGACTACTCGCGCTCGCTGGACGGGACGCATCTTCTGAATTTCGTTAAATACAGTATCAGCAATTCCGTCTGCGTGGCGCGCGTCTTCTGCATTCTGGAGAGTTATAACCACCAGCACGCGAAACGGTGGCTCGAGCTGCTGCTTCTAATCAACGCCGCATACAGCGCCGCGTGGGACCTGATCGAGGACTGGAAACTTCCCAAGCTGACTAACAGGCACACTCGCGTGTCGAAAGTGTGGTACGCGTTAGCGGCCGTAGCCGACGTCATGCTGCGGTTCGCGTTTCTGGCCGCGTACAAATCCGAAGTCAACGTGTTTATTCTGCAGACGCTCGAGATCCTGCGCCGGGCGATTTGGATATTCTTTAGGGTCGACAGCGAGGACACGCAGATGACCACGAAACTCGGCTAATGCCGATCTCAAGCTATTTATTCTACTTTTTCTATTTTGTCTTTAAAGTGTTCAATTTGTTCAATTTTTTCAATTTGCTCAATGTGTTCAACTTGTCTTATTTCTTTCTGTGTTATTTGATTTGTGTTATTTGATTTGTGTTATTTGATTTGTGTTATTTGATTTGTGTTATTTGGTATTTGGATCATCTGATTTGTTTCAATTTTATTCTGGGTGTTTGCATCACATGGATTCTATGCTCGTCTTTGTGGCATCTCCAATGTCTCCAATGCGCACCTCCAGTTTGGGTGGAGCGCATTACTTGATATTTGTGGTACTAGTGGTACCTGTTATTTATGGTTGTTTGTGGTGCTGTGTGTGGTACCTACGGTTTGTGTTAGCTATTATTTGTGGTACCTGTTATTTATGGTGCGTGTTAGCTAGTATTGTGGTATGGTATGGGTTGTACCTACGGCGTGTATTATTTATGGTATGGGTTTAGTTGTTAAGTTCTGAGGTGTAAATTAGATATGTACATAAGCTTGCTGCAGAACGCCAGCCAGCTAGAGTCTCCTGGTACTCACAGCGCGCGCTGCTTTCCCGTTCAAGTACAGTAAACAATAAATAGATGGCGCAGGCGGCAGGAAGAAGGCAGATCACCTGTACTGGCGCCTGGGAACCGAGTACTTGAACTTCTTCTTCCGTTTCTTGGGCTTCTCGGCCTTCTGCGTCTCCAAATTCTCGACGTACGCCGCGTAGTCGTGTGCTTTGCGCGTGGCCTGCTCGAGGACCTGCTCGCTGCGGCTCTCGTCTACAAACGGGTCTAAAGCGATCTCCTCGACCACTACATCGGTATCGCCGTACTTGCTCTGCTTCTTCAAAATGCCGTGCGTGTCTGTGAACCCCGCAAACTCAGCGTCCGCGTCGTTCGCGTCGTCGTTGTCCAGAAAACCGGTATTGATCTTCTGTAGCTCGTCTACCTGCTGGATCTCGCGCGCCAGCGTCGGAACATCGCCAACCTGCATTTTCCGCTCTTCTCTCAACCGCCGCCGTTCTGCGAGCCGCTGCTGCCGGTTCAATTCCTCGACTTTCTTGCGCGCTTCTTCGCGCCTGGCGAGTTTGCGTTTATGGAAGCCGGTCAGGAAGTCTGTACGCGACGCAGGATCGAAATTGACCTCTGCTGCCTGCTTCGCTTTCCTCTTGGCGGCGTATTTCCTGTCGCCGCGCGTGAGGATCTGCTCGTTCGTCAACGCCATAAAGTTTCAGCGAAAAGATCGTAAATGATTAGTAATCACAGATCATAAACATACCCACAACTACCACAAATAGCATGCACCATGTAATATAGCATGTAATATCGTATGCATCATAGCATGCATCATAGCATGCACCATATAGCGATGTCGCAATCTGCTAGGCAAGAAGAGAGATCGCATTGGCATTAGAAAGGTGTCATTATGGCATCGGTTAGCATTGAAAAGAGGCATTGAAGGGAGGCACTGGTCAGCATTGAGGTATATGAGTTTAGGTTCATGCATGACCAGGGCGAGGGCATACCCTAGACCAGTGTCAATCAACAAGTCCAGTATAAAGCGAAAGCGTCTTCGGCAAAGAACTCTTCCCGGGCGTAGTGGTAGACGATCATGAGCAGTTTCGGGAACCGCGAGGTAAAGAAGTCGAGGAACCCAGTAGGGACGCTGCCGACACACTGTTTCAGCTCCGGCGAGTAATCGTTATAATGGTGCAGTTTATTGCGCAACGCGCGCAGCAGATCGATGATGCGGTCGCCGTGGTACCGTCTGTACTTTCCCAAATTGTCAACAAAAGCGGCTGGGAACTGGGAATGCCAGTCTGCGCCTACAGCCTCGACAGCGTGCGCTTCGAGCCTGGCAATCAAGTCCGAGCTCAGCTCGCGGCTCTCGTGTTCTAGCCTATCGCTCACTCTAACCAGGAAGTCGAGCCGCTGCTGGGCCGGCCAGAACAGCGGGTGCTCGAGGACTTGCTGGGTGGTAGGCCGGTTCCTTGGATTCGAGTCCAGCATTCTTGAAATCAGGTCTTTGGCTTCGAAACCTACAAGCTCAGCTTCTAGTTGCAGAGGCTGGTGGGACATGATATTGGCTTGGCGGAGGTGCGGCTCGCCGAAGGGATGGGTCCCGCCGCTGAGAACATAGTAAAATACACACCCTAGCGAGAACACGTCTACGGCTTTAGTGAGCTTTCCACTGACTAGAGCTTCGGGCGCGGTCCAGCCAGAGGTGCCAGCCGAGCCTGCACGAGTTGGCAGAAACGAGGACTGGTCGTCGTTCAGTTTTTTGCAAAGCCCGAAATCGCTGAGTAGGTACCGCAACGATTTCTGGCGTTTAGGAACCGAGACGAGGATGTTCTGCGGCTTGATATCGCGGTGCACGATTTGCAGCGAGTGGAGATGCTGTAGTCCGCGCACGATCTGGCTTAACGCGTCTAGCGCGTCGAACATCTCGACGATTGCACCGTCGAGCGAAACCGCCGGTTCTGCGTGTTCAGAGGATTCCAAAAGTTCAGAGGATTCCAAGGATTCCAAGGATTGAGATGGTTGAGATGGTTCTGAGAGCTGGGAATTCAGTTTCTTGGCGCGGACGACCTTCTCCAGCGTTGCTGGACAGAGTTCTAAAGCTATATACAGAAACTGGTCGGCCTGGTGCTGGCAGTAGTACCTAACAACGTTCGGGTGGTCGTCGCTCTCCTGCAAGATCGCGACCTCCTGCGACGCCAGGTCGTGGAACTCGAGCAGCAGCCGCTTGACTGCAACCTCGCGGCCTTGGTACTTCCCTCTGAACACAGTCGTGCCGTGCGAGCCGTGCCCGAGCACTTCGTTTGAGAGCGCAAACGGTTTCTCGCTCTTTGGCCGGCCGCCGCGACTCCCTCGTTTACGTTTCCGCGGCTCGCTATGCACGACGCTGGTTGAAACGCCTTCTGTAGCTTCTCCACTGATTTCTTTATTATTCTCGCTTATCTCGGTAGTATTCTCGCTTATCTCGCTTATCTCATCGATTTCATTATTCTCGCCGATCCTGCTGATCTCGTTTGTTTCGCCAACGTTTTTACCGTTTTTACCGTTTGTAGAACCTTCTAACCCAGTGTTTACTGAACCAACTGGTTTATTAGATCCAGGATTCGTGTACTTTCTCCATATCCACATAAAAACAATTAGAACTGTTAGCACCAAACCCACTGCCAAACCAACAACCGAGTAGACGTTTCTGCCCCGTTCTGGCCCGTCTAACAGCGCGACGGGAGCTGGAGGAAGCAGTGGGTAGACCGGCCGCGTTTGTTCGTTGTGGTTTGCTGGGTTCTGGCACCAGACAGGATGCTTGCCTAGAATCGAGGCCTGTTTGTTTGTACAGTACGGCGCGACGCTCGCAGAAGAAAGAAGCGCGGCATAAAGCTCGCCTTCGACAACGGCACGCCCGTTATTGCTGCTGTTCTCTATAAACCAGTCGCCTAAAGCCATTTCCGGCAGCGCCAGCGGCGGCTGCGGCACTGCAGCTAAAAGCCTTGGAAACGCGCCGTTTAAACCGTCTACACTCATTCCAACCGGCTGAGTAGGCTGTTCGAGCACATCAAACGCTGCAATCAGCAACGCCGGCGTTTCTACAAGCCAGCGCTGCGGCTGCACGGCGTTCTCGACTAACGCCATAACCGAGCGCGAATTAAGAGGCGTTAGATGGATCCCGTCCATAGAAGAACGGTACTGGCTCTTTAAATCCTCGTCGCGAGCATTCGGAGTCCACATATTCAGCGTAATTGTCCAAACAGCGTCGCTGTGGTCGCTGATCTCTAGAGTATACTGAGTGCGGCCAAGGAGAATAAGATCCGGGTTTTTGAGGTCGGTGATCTCGTCTTTTGCCGGGAATAATGGGTTAGAAACAGTAACTGGGCGTGTACGGCACTCGCCGTCCTCGGAATCGCCTTGTTCGCCGTACGATTTGACGATCCGACCGTTCAAACTGTCTAAAGCGTACATCGTCGTGTGCACAGCGCCAGTATAAACCATCTGGCCGAGCTGGCCGAACGGGGCGCGGCCAATGAGCTCGCAAACGCTGAGCGGGACTTTCTGGACGCCGCTGTCGGGCGAAAAGAGGTAGAGAGTGCCTTTCCCAGTCGGAGACGCGAGCCACTCTACGCTGGCGTTCGCACCATTAGAAGCAACGATATCCACGGCCGGCGGCGCCGCGAGCGACCACAGAAGCTCGCCGGAACTCCTGTCGCGCGCCTGCAACGCGCCGTCCAGCGTCGCCAGAAGGACTATAGAGCTGAGCCGGAAATCCTGCACGCTGCGCACTGCCAGGTCGCCTTCTCCCATACCAAAAGAGAGCAGGAACGGAAGACAATGCAACGATAACATGAGTACTTACACATCCCCGCCATTACATCACCCTAGTCATACCCACCCGTTACATGCACACCCACCCATTACATGCATATTACATGCATATTACATGCATACGCTCCTCTTACGTCCTCTTACGTCCTATTACGTCCCATTACATGCTTACACACGCATACAGTCACCTGGTACCCTATTATACCCTACTGTACCATTACATGCAACTGCATGCAATCGGGATGGGAACCAGATACGGTTACTTGTCTCAGGATTTATTTGGTGCATTACACACTTTGCGACTAGTATGCTGAGCCCGCCCAGTAAGAAGGCGCGGCTCGACGCTGCGAGTTATAACGGCGGCAGCGCTCTTAGAGGCAGCAGCAGCGCGTTGCTCGACGCAGAAACGACCTTGCGCCGGGGGTACAGCGCCGGAGCCGTTATCAGTATGCATCTAGTCGATTTCCAAGTCGCGAGAGACTCGACGTACCTTTTCGAGCCGTTTCTGAACGTCATTCTCGGTTCTAATGGTTCAGGCAAAAGCACCGTCATCACGGCGATGTTTGTGCTCTTCAGAGGCAGGATTGCCGACTTGCAGCACAAATACTACAGCGAGTTCGTAAGGCACGGCTGCAGAAAGGCGGTAGTGAGTGTTGTCATTCAAGGAAAGACCATTCAGAGCAGCACGAACCCGGTTCTGGCTGTGGAAATCAGTGCACAGCCTGGCAGCACAAGTGCCCGCGACGTCAAAGCCCCGCAGTGGTTTATTAATGGCACTGCAGTGAGCACCGCCGATTTAGACGCGTTTATTGCCGAGTATAATGTCCAGGTCGGCAATTTGTGCCAGTTCTTGCCCCAGTTCAGGGTCTCGGCGTTCTGCACTGAGACCAAGGAGCAAAGACTCGTTTCTACTGAGACTGCAGTGGGGTACGCCGGCATGGCTGAGGATCATACCTTTTTGAGCGCCATCGACAAGGAAATCGGCGAGGTAGGTCTCGATTTAGACGAGTTACAAGCGCTTGTCACTAGACTCGAAGCCAGGAAGGCAGAGCTTGAAATCAGGCTTCAAAGAGTCGAGAAAGCCGTTGCAGAGAAGAAGAATATCGAGTTTCTGGAGAAAGTTCTGTGTCTTCTTGAATGGAACAAACTGAAATCGACTTTAGACGCGCTGGAAACGAACTTACATTCTGCGCGCAACGAGGTCGAGAATTTCGACGAAAACAACGCAGCAAGCACAAACGCTATTCAGGAATGCCGGCAGCGCATTTCAGAACTGAAACTCGAGATCCGAGACGAGAATTCGTCCCTTAATGATTATAAGGGCAAGGTGAGTTCCTCGGTTAATGGGTCACGTGTTCGCTTAGAGAAAGTTACTAAACTGGCGGCTAGATTGAAGTCGCAGGTGTCTGAATTCAAGCAGGCATTGGTTTTAAGGGACGAGAATAAGCAGGTACATGCTCGTGAGTTGGTAGAACGGCAAGATCTCAACGCAAAGCTTGAGAAAATCAAGTCGCCTGATTTCGAGAAACTTGTGAACCTCCGCGAGCAGTATAAAAGCCAGGAACGCGATATCAGGCTGCAACTCGATGCGGGCAGAGAAAAACTGGGCGATTTGAAGAGCCGGCAGGCCAGAGTCAAGGCGCAGGCCGAAATTCGGCAAAGACAAGTCAGCAAGCTAGAACGAAGCGTCAACTCACCGCGCGAAGTCGAGAAAGTGCAGGATGTGCTTTATTTTGATAAAGGCGCGATTTCGCGTGCTGTACGGTTCGTTAGAGCTAATAAAGACAGGTTCGAGAAAGAGGTCATTGAACCGGCTATTCTGACGCTCTCAATATCGAATCCCGCAGTTCTTCCGATGTTTGCAGCGGTAATGCGACCGAATAATCTCACGAAATTCGTTTGCCAGACGGAGAACGACCAGCGCAAGCTTGCTCAGCTCGCTAGCCAGCATAACATCCTTCTTGCCTCAGTGCGCATCAATGCGTCGTCAGGAACGAGTTCTAATTCTGTGGATGAAACCACTCTGCGTTCGCTTGGATTTGACGGCATGATGATCGATGTTTTGAGCGGCCCAGAACCGATGCTCGAGTACATGCGTTTACTAAGGCTAAACGAGATCCCGTACGCTTTAAACTCGCTCACTGACGAGCAGCGCAGCGTGATTCGTCGTAGCCACGAGAAGTTCAGCGACTACGTCGACAGAGAGCAGTATAACCGCGTCTCGACGTCTCGGTATGGCCAGCAGAAGAAAACAGAGCTCAGCGAGAAGGTCAAACAGGCGCCGCTGTGGGCACGGTTTATGCTGGAACGCGACCATACTCCTGAACTCGAGCGGGCTCAATTGGCGTACAAGAACGAGCTCTCTAAACTCGCTGAAATCGAGGCTGCTGTGCAAACCCAGCAAACCCAGCAGGATGAGTTAATTCACAAACGCGACGATCTAGCAACGCGGAGAAAAGAGTTAATGGCGTCAATGCGCGAGGAGGAGAACTTGACTATGCGGATTGAACGGTCTAACTTGAAAATCAACAAAATGGCCGAGAGCATCAAATTGCGCGAACACGAGGCGAGTAAACTAGAACAGCAGGTTTCCAAACTGCGCAAACACCTTACCGACGCGATCACGGCGCTTCCATCGACCGACAAGGCGTACAAATCCGTAGAAACGGCTATCCAGCACCAGAAACGGCTTAAACTGAACTCGGCGCGGATCGAGGACTTCCAGAACCAGTCGAACGCACTGAAACTGAAACTCGGGGCTCTGAGAAAAGAACTGCAAGTCAGATTCCAGGAATTGGCATCCGAAAAGGCCAAGTTCGTCGAAGAGCATAAACACGACTACAAACGGTCGCAAGAAGCCCTTAAATGGATCCAGAAAAAGGGACTGAAAGAAAAAGCTGACGAGGTCCTTGAAACCCAGAGCAGAGACGACGTGAGAACCGAGATTATGAAACTGACGGACGGGCTCGCGTTGACCGACCAGGAATCGTGTAATTTCGAGAGCTTGAAGCTGCAAATGGACAACACGAGCACTCAGCTAAGTGAGAGCAAAGCGAAGCTCCAGTTCGGCGAAGACCGGAAGTCGCAATTGCTTGCTAAAGCCGCGTCGGTGCGTACGAGGTGGGAGCAGGCTTTGGAGACAATCGTTTCTACTGCCAGCGAAGAGTTCGCGCGCATGTTCCACCAACTGGGGTGCAAAGGGTACATTATGCTGAGCAAAGACGACGAGAACGCTGTCGGGACATGGGGAATTGATATCTATGTCGCCTTCAGAGTTAAAGAAGAGCCGTCTAAATTAAGCCGTGCACGACAGAGCGGCGGCGAAAGAGCGGTTTCCACAGCTGTATACCTTCTAGCTCTCCAGCAGCTCACCAAGGCGCCGTTCAGGGTTCTGGACGAGATCAATCAAGGCATGGACGAGTCGAACGAGCGGAAAACGCTGGGATTCTTTGTCGAGCACGCGTGCAACGCCGTGCAGGGCAAGGCGCAGCAGTACTTTCTCGTGAGCCCGAAACTTATTCCGAACATCCCTGTCCACAAACGCATGAACGTTGTTTTCATCACCGGCAGCACGTCGATCGGCGACAGCGAGCGCTTGATTCCGTCTACAGAGAGGGAGGAGCGCGCTCGCTGGCTGCAGTACGAAGCCGAGGATCCTAATGCCGATGTGTGACTATAATTTAGCGAAATACGTTTCTAGGTTAATGATTTACGGTTAATGGTTGAATTTCAATATATTTAAATGTGGGAAGGGCACGGGTTATTATTTGGCGAATAGGGTAGGGTCTAGCAGGGCACGGAGAGCGAAAAATGAAAATTTCAAAAATGAAAAGTGCACACGTGACATGCTTATACTGAAGGCTTTTCCAGTTGACTAGAACAAACCTTAAACTGTTGAATTGAGTACTTGAAATGAGACTGGACGAGAGTATTAAGAAACTGAGCGAGTCGCTTGGTCTGAACGCACAAGAAAGCGACGAGGAGCTGGACTTGTCGCGTCTGCAAGAGAGCAGTAGTGAAAGCGAGCTTGACAGCAGCAGCGACAGCGAGGAAAGCGGCTCTGACGAGGAGAAAAAAGGTGCTAACGGTGCTGACAGTTCTAGCGAAGAAGAAGAAGAAGAGGATATTGCGTTGAGCGATGCCGAGGTCGAGAAGGACGCGGACGTTGTGCCGTACCAGAAAGTCACTATAAACAACGTCAATGCTCTACAGAAGTGTTTGAAAAAGATCGCGCTGCCTCAATCCGCGTACACGAGCTTTGTTGAGCACCTGAGCTACACCTCGCCCGAGGAATTGGTTCTCAAGGACATTCACGACGACACAGAGCGGGAGCTGGCTTTCTATAAACAGGCGCTCAATGCCGCGGTTGTTTGCCGGAAGAAGGCGAAGCAGGCGGATATCCCGTTCGATAGGCCGGTTGATTATTTCGCCGAAATGGTGAAGAGCGACGAGCACATGACGAGGCTGAAGAACAAGCTGATTGAAGAGGAGAAAGAGAAGCTCGGAATCCAGGAAGCGCGGAAACAGCGCGAGCTGAAGAAGTACGGCAAGAAGGTGCAGCACGAGAAGCTGCAGCAGAGGCAGAAGGAGAAGCGCGAGATGCTGGATAAAGTCAATAACCTGAAACGCAAGAACAAAGACGTTTCGGCCGCTAACGACGACTTCGACGTGCAGCTAGACGACGCGATCGGAGACAAAAAGAAGGAGAGAGACCAGAAGTATAAACTAGGCAACAAAACGAACTCGAGACAGCCGCCGAACCGCAAGAGATTAGCAAAGAACTCGAAATTCGGGTCGGGGCATAAACGCGGCGAGCGCAAGAACACTTCAGAGAGCAGCATGGACCTCGGAGGCTACAAAAACAAGCGCAGACGGTAGTTCTTGCATCTCTACCTCCCTCCGACACTGTAATCCCTCTGACACTGTAATCCCCTTACACCTCACTTTACGTATTACACTCCTATAGCGTGTTGGGCTTATTATATAAAGTATCAGGCTGTATTTTGTTCATTTGGTCGGTTTGGTCGGTTTACTGGCATGCCGTTGCGCCTTCTATATACTGTATTTACGGCGTGCGGCGATCCTTGGCTTTATAGCGAGTGTTGAACAGTATTGCACAGTTAGATCTGGTTGCGGCTTTGCCGGCTTCTTTGTAACCCCTTTTAACGCGTCTACGCAGAATATGCGGTTTTCATTCGATGTTTTGGTGCTGTTTTGATGCTGTTTTGGTAAATACTCTTTATAGGGCCAATTCCCCTGAATCGATGTTCTCGTGCAGTTCGCCGCTTCAAATTTGATTCGGTTCGTATTTATCTGGTTCTATTTCGGTCTACTTCTTTGTCTTTTCTGTATTAATCCCTCTTTATTTGAATACGTATTCAACCCTATTCTTGTGCTGCTACTCTTCCTGGCTTGCCCATGTAGTCATAGTTTTTTGTGGCATTCTCTCTTCTTATGTTTTTGTGCGCTTCTCATTATGCTTCTGGAGTACATTAGGCTACCATTACCGGTTTATTCGCTCCTCTTCGCTTTTCTACACTCTATCACATCTTGCTTGTGATTTAGTTGCTATTCGGTCTCCCTAATTCCTTTTGCCTTATAATGCCTTCATATTATCGTGTGTTATCGTGTGTTATCGTGTATTACCGCGCATTACTGTGTTATCGTGTGTTATCGTGTATATGTAGATTATATTTCCTCTTTTAGTGCCTTTTGGTGTCTTTTCGCGCCTTTTGGCACATCAAAAATTGTACTATCCTTTAAACGCATTTCAGACGGCGTTTTCGAAGTAATTTTGGCCGCATTCTGGACTCTTTTACTTCTTTTCACAGTCTTCAGTCAATTCATAGACTTCCTCTATCTCGACTCCCAGCCACTACACGAACTCCGCGAGCTCCCCGCAAGCTTTAAAATTGATTAAATTATCGTTTCAATCGCCCTGAGTTTGTGTGGCTACCAGGCTATACCTTGCTGCGGGTTTACAGTATATCCTGTGGACACAGAACTTCCCCTGAAACCGCGTTCCTGGATTCCTGTCATACTGGGAGTGTACCAATTGTTCTTTCTGACAAAATTAGAACATATCAGACGCAGTTAACGGGGGAAGACCTTTCCGCATTCGTGTTTTCACTAATACTTCTCTGGCATAAGATTCTTCTGTTTCCAACGGGTCTTCGTCGATTACACGCCATTCCACAAACTGGGTACACGTTCTAGCCTCATTAACCGACTTCAGTTGACAGAAAACGTCGACGCCGAGCGTGAAAGTGTCGATAGTCGGCAGCAAAGCTTCTAAACAGTATAAACTCGTTCCCGGGACGGGCTCGTCGCTTTCTACCTCGCCTTTGCGTTTCTCGACTTCTTTATAAACTTCTTTACCGCTTTGCAGCGGTCCTAAACAGCTGAACTTTGACACAGGCTCGCAAATACGTGGACTTGCTTGAAGAACGGCGTTCTGGCACGCTTGGCGCATCGTAGGCAAGACCTGGGAAGTACTGGCCTTTAATTCGATCATTCTAATCTTGAAAATCGTTCCTGTGACTTCGTTTCCCATTAGTGGGCCTTGGATACAACTCCATTCGAATCCCTGGATTAAAGAGTCTTTGACCTCGTCGAAATTAGTTGGTTCGGCGCATTCAAGAACAAGACTGTTGTTTTTATACTTTGCGACCACTGTACCATCGTTCCTGTCTTCATTATTGTCCATTTCAAGGTCGGTTTGAGGAGGTAGGGGGGAAGCAACAACAATTACGCTGAAATTGCCGTTTTGCGAATGGAAGGGCGACTCCTCTGCCCCGCAAACACTGACAGTCTCTTTATACACTGGTACAGGCTGGCCTACCTTAATTTTATGGCTGTACCTCTGCTCCAGTTCGTATAAAACCGTGTCCAAGTACATTTCGCCTGTCCCTCTAAGCTCGTACTCGCCGTTTTCCTGGGGTTTTACTTGCAAAGCTGGAAATCTAAGAGTCAGATTATCAAGAACAGCAATCAGCTCGCCTTCCAATTGGAAATTAGTCTGTACTGGCTCAATTGAGACTTGTATTACGGGCTCGATATCGTACTCGACTAAATCGCCGTCGTACCTCTTCATGTACCAGCACCCTGGACCTGGCTCATTGATCGGAATAGCCGAGTCACCGTTTAGAACAAACTGTTCTATTTCTGAACTGTCTGAACCTCTTTTTATAGCGTATAATTGCTGTTCATGCTCGATCACCAGAAACGTCTTGTTTGACTTGGATGAAAGCGCCGGGGGCGGCGTGTACTTGACTATGGCGTCAATCAACGGTTTACAGGGCTCGCAGTCCATGTATTTTTCTAATATCGTCTTTATACGCTCGTCGAACTCAAGTTTCCACTCATCGTCGGTGAGCACGATATCAACTGTTTCGAGCACACTCAGCGAGGCAGGATTGAACCCGACTAACCCGACACTCACTAGTTTATAAATAGGCGTTAAAACAAACTCTGTAAACGGCTGTAAACTGGCCAGATTCGGGGTTTTTAAGCCGAACTTTTTGTACAGCTCAGAAATCGATTCAACACTGAAACAAGTCCCGAATTTCGCCGACGCAAACACGACACGCTCTATTTCTATTTCCAGACTTTGGATGAGCAGAAACAGCCTTTCAGCAGCAGTTTTAGGAGGCAGTTTCTGTTCAGTTATTAATCGGTCGATTTTATTGATTATTACCACGCTGCTGGACTTACTGGTTAGTTTAAACAAACCGGACGGAAACAAACCCTCAATTGCATCGACCACAAGAACCTCGCCGTCGTATACCGGCTCTAAACAGTCGGCGAAGTGAACGAAGTCCTCATGGCCTGGCAGATCGATCAGATTGAACACATACGACTTGTTGATTGACGATGATGTTAATAAGGAGTAGAATTTCGGAAAAAGCGTTAATTCGCGCTGCTTTTCGATCTCTGAAGGCTCGGAAATGTCGCAATTCAGCATACTGAGAATCGAGGTCTTTCCGTGATTGCACGGTCCTTTAAACGCTATATTGCGCGTCAAAGCAGGCGTATTCAGCATCAGGTCCTTTTGAAACTGCCAATTCAGCGGCAATTTCAGTTCTTTTTCGGTTTTTTTCTGGCTTTGCACTAACGGCACAGAAATGTCCTGTGAATCGTATGCGAAATGCTCGATTTTCACTTCCTCCTCTTCTTCGTCTTCCCATTCATCGTTGCTGTCGCTGCTTGCCTCGCTCGAGTACTCTTTGCCTACAAAATCGCCGAACTCGTCGAAATCTTCGTCCATTCACCCTAGCCTTAATCTCGATCGCCAATATATAGTATATACCGGCCTTGCCCTTATCATTTACATCGCGTTTAGTGCAACAATACAACTCGCTCTGTTCTTAACTGTTTGTATTGTTTGTGCAATCTTCTATTTTAATTTGTTTTACTATCCAATTTATTTACTTTTTATATACTGTTTGCGTTCGATTTCAGTGTCGATTTCGTGGGAAAAGTGGAGGTATACACTTCCCTCGAAAAAGGCTGGCCATTCAACGCTATTCCCAGCCCGATATCGCCCTTTTTTTCCTTTTTTCCCTTTTTACGAAATAGGTACTCGCAACTGCCGACTTCAGGCGTGCTGGGCTCGGAAGACGTTCCATGGACCGATCTGCAGGCGTACGCTTCACACGACGAGCTCGTAGACGCTGAACTGAGAGCCTCTTCAGCAAACTCGGCCATTACATTTTTCCAATTAAAGCAAGTGATTCTCTCGAATTCAGTATTGATTCCTGGTCTTTTGTAGTCGTCGTTTATAGGGGTATTCTCGTAGACCTCGTCGAGTCTCTTTAATTTCGTCTTTTTGACGTCTTCTGGCACGACGAAGTTGTTTTCCGCGAAGTACCTGTTCGCCTCTTTACAAATAATGCGCACAATCAGCACGAAAACTGCTACAACGCACGAAAACCAGGCTACCCACGCACATACGTCCAAAGCCATTCCGCCTTGAAAAGCGGGCTCAATTAGAGGACAATGGTTGGGATGAATAGGGTTTAAAGAGTTCGAGCCGTGGTAGATGGTTTTCGTGTAGTAGCTGTACGCCAGCGGGCACAGCAACCCTGTTTTTTCGCACGCAATTTGTGCAGAAGTGTAGACGAGTCTATCTGCGAGAAACAGGTCAGAAACCGCTGGTTTTTCGAACGCAATATCTGTTCTAGCACTGCCTAGATTATTCGGGTCAGTGAAGGAGTAGTATTTGTGCACAGTTTTTCTTGAAAATTCAAGGCGTTTTAAATTGTCGCTGTTAACTGCCATAACGAAAGATGCAGCTGAGGAGGAGGATATACTGAATTAACTCTAGGTTGGCTGCACCGTCCGTTCACTTGTGTCTTCAATTGTATCTTCACTTGTACTTTTCGTATCTATCAATTGGATTTGTTTTATTTATTTGGTCATTGTTCATTGTTCATTGTTCATTGGTTATTGGTTATTGGTTAATTGATTCATTCAAACGTAGTTGAGGATATTACCCTTTTAGGAAATGCGTAGTGAGTGTGCGTGCGGGCGTGGGCGTGGGCACGCTTGGCTTATAGGCAAGCGTGTGCGTGTGCGTGGTAAGCTATGGTAGGTGTATGCTTGAGCCATGGGTTGGTGTGGGTAGGTATAGTAGGGATGAGTATGCTTGACATATGTGGGTATGCTAGGGTAGCTGTTGCGTAGGCACGCTAGGGTCGCTGTTGCGTAGGCATGCTAGGGTCGCTGTGCGCAGGCATGCTAGGGTAGCGCGCAGGTATGCTAGGGTAGCGCGCAGGTATGGTAGCGGGACGCTATTTTGTGTGGGTGGGTGTGCGGTATATGGGTGTGGTACAGCACTCTTACTAAGCATGCTGCCGGAGCCGTTCGACGAGTCGAATTTCGAGCCGCTGCAGAAGAAGCGGGTCGCGTACTTCTACGACAACGATGTGGGCAACTATATGTACAACGTCGGGCACCCCATGAAACCGCACCGGATCCGGATGACGCACTCGCTGCTCATGAACTACGGGCTGTACAAAGACCTCGCGATCTACCGCGCGAAGCCCGCGACCAAACAGGAGATGACGCAGCTGCACACCGACGAGTACATCGACTTTCTGAGCCGAGTGACGCCCGACAATATGGACCAGTTCGCGAAGGAGCAAGTGAAGTTCAACGTCGGCGAAGACTGTCCTGTGTTCGACGGTCTTTTCGAGTACTGCGGCATCTCTGCTGGCGGGTCGATGGAAGGGGCCGCGCGACTGAACAGGCAGAAGTGCGACATTGCCGTCAACTGGGCTGGCGGGCTTCACCATGCGAAGAAAACCGAGGCGAGCGGGTTCTGCTACGTCAACGATATCGGGCTCGGCATTCTCGAGCTTCTGCGGTACCACCAGCGCGTTCTTTATGTCGACATCGATGTACACCACGGCGACGGCGTCGAGGAGGCGTTCTACACGACAGACAGGGTCATGACCTGCTCGTTCCATAAATACGGCGAGTTCTTCCCCGGAACAGGCGAGCTGCGCGATATCGGCGTCGGCAAGGGCAAATACCACGCCGTCAATTTCCCGCTTAGAGACGGGATCAACGACGCGACCTACCACACCGTCTTCCAGCCGGTCATCAAGCATGTAATGGAATGGTACCAACCAGGAGCCGTGATCATCCAGTGCGGCGGCGATTCTCTAAGCGGAGACAAACTCGGGTGCTTTAATTTATCGATGTTCGGGCACGCGAAGTGCGTCGACTACGTGAAATCGTTCAATTTGCCTACAATGGTCGTCGGCGGCGGCGGGTACACGATCCGCAACGTCAGCCGGACTTGGGCGTTTGAAACGGCGCTGTGTGCAGGAGTCGAATTAGGCCGCGAGATCCCGTTCAACGAGTACTACGAGTACTTCGGCCCGGACTACCGGCTGGAGGTGCGCTCGTCCAATATGAACAACGCAAACAGCCCGGAGTACCTCAACAAAGTCTTGAACCAAGTCCTCCAGAATCTAGAACGCACGAAGTTCGCGCCGTCGGTCCAGCTGCAGCCCGTCCCTCGAGACCGCGAAGAGCGCGCGCCCGACGAGGAGTCGAATGCGGCAATGGAGGCGAAGGGCGGCACCCAGTTCGAGCGCGACGAGCACGTCGAGCCGACTAACGAGTTCGAGCCCAGCAGAGACCTCAGCTGATTTTATGTACTTACTATAATGAATTCGTCTACATACTAATACTATACATACATGCGTTAACACTACATGCGTCATACACTAATGGTTTATTACATGCGTCAACATACCACATGCGTCATACACTAATGGTTTATTACATGCGTCAACATACCACATGCGTCATACACTAATGGTTCTATATATTACATGCGCAATACATTAATGGTTCTATATATTACATGCGTCATACACTGATGGTTCTATAATGTTGTGGTTGTGTTGATGTGGTTACTTAATGAGCTCGCTTCCTGAGCCGGTTCTTCCCGTCTTTTCGGCGTGCCCGTACACAAGCGTCTTCCTGTTTGTTTCCAGCAGCAGTATCTACCTCTGCCGGCGCAGCGGGCAGCTCGTGTGGACGGCGAAACGCGTCATCACAGACCCGGTGAAAACGGTTGTGTGGAGCCCGGACAAAGCGTTTTTCGCGCTCGTTTATACCTCGCACACCTACTCAGTGCACCGGACGTCTTCAGGCAGAATAGCTACAGACTCTGACTGTTCCGGTGCAGAGTGTGTCGCTTGGTCGCCGTCTGGTTTGCTGGACTCGACCTCCCGCCCTTCCTTTGGGTTATCCAAGACTTATAGCAAGCCTGCAGTCAACGCAGTGGGCACAGTGAACGGAGAGGTCGTTGTTAAACTGTGCAGGTCGCTAGAACTGCCCAGCGTCTATAAGGGCCTTCAACCGGTCACATATATCAGTTTCGACGAAACGAGAGGCAGCCTGGACTTTCTAGAAGGCCGCACTCTGCGCCATTACACCGTGCCGAAACCAGAGACTTCGAAACGCCGGAAACCCGCTATTTTCTCGACTAACGAGCTCGAAATCGAGGAGGAGGAGCCGAATGAGTTGGTTCCACCATTAGTGTCTTCAGACGAGATGCTGGAGTGCCTGATTTCGGGCTGGGAAAGCGCTAGAAATAAATGTTTAGAGTACTTCACGCTTAACAACGCTTTCTTTGCCTCGTTGCTTCAAGACCCGGCCTCTCAAGCCCCACAAAATGCTTGTAGTTCCAACAAGAACGACTCGATCAGACTAGAATTCATGCTGTCTCGAGCAATGCTTTTCGGCGTCGTTCCTCAAATCATGATAGACTGGATCCAGCTGCAGCATGAACAGGGGTTTATCAAATGGTATAAACAGGTGCAAACAAGGCTCGAGAGCGTCAAAACGTACCTCCAGTACGACTTCCTGCTTTTGAGCGAGTCTCTTCTAATGAACTACCGCATTGTAGGCGCGGATCCAACTACCGTGAGCGAGTTGGTGGATTTGGGGTATGAACTAATGCACAAAATCGTCGAAATGGCGCTGGATTTCGAGAATGTCGCGCCGTATATCCAGTACTTGTTTGTGAACGAGACCGACAGGCCGATCGCAGTGACCAAAAACACCGAAATCGATATGTCCGTCGCTATTGAGAGCCTGCAGTCGACGTTCTTTAAAGACTCAGGACTGAATCAGGTTATTCAAAGCCTTGATAAGAGGACTAAAGTTGCCAGAACCGAGTTCAGTCGAGTCTTAGAAACCGAGAGCATGCAATTGAGTTCTTTGTTCAAACAGAGCTGGGAATTCGAGTTCTCGAGCGAGGTGAAAAGCATTAAAAAGATCGGCAACACATTCCAAGCTATTCTCGGTTCTAATAAACTGGTTAATCTAAGCGAAGGCAAGATCTTGAACGAGCTCGACATCGACAACACGTTTCTGTTCCAAATCGAGGGCGTCGTTGGCCGGTTAGAAACGAATTCACTAGTTATCTCGAACGGGATCAACGTCAAGACAATCGACTTGGAAATCGATGCTGGCGGCGTCGAAACACGGATAGACGGGTCTAGTATTGTCGCGTGTGTTCTTTCCTCGGACTGTACGAAGTTCCAGGTCGTGGAGTTCTCCATATAGCATCTTGTAGCATCTTGTAGCATCTTGCAGCATCTACCTAAATATACCTACCTACTGCATTAACGGGGTTCTGTTTGTTCTGCTTTCCTATTGTATTTTGTTTGTTTCTACAGACTACAACAAGAAGCACTGTTGGGTTAGTGGTATACTGAGTCGTTGCCAATAAGCACACTCGACTCGACCCCGGTTCGATTCCGGGACAGTGCATTTCTTTTTGCATTCTTTGCGAATACTTTTCGGCTGTTAAGGTTGTAAATACTTTTTGCTGAAGAGTGAGTTATGATGAGAATGTTACTACAATAAAGAAAACGTTAGTGTAGAGTCTAAGAACACAGTTATAAAGAGAAGACCATCAGCATTGAACTGACGGCTGCAAGATTATCGTTACTAAACGCGAGTCTGTTGACTCTGCCCGGCATTTTCAGCGTTTTTACAGGCTTGAGTTCATGGTCGAGCACTGAAATGGTGCCTTCTTCGTCGCCAATGGCGATGTATTTACTGTTAGCCGCGCACGCCGATTTCGGAGCAGAATCAGAACTCGCTGCGAGCTGCTCGCCGTTTAAATTCCATAGTTTGACGGACTTGTCGCGAGAACAGGTTATGAATCGCGTGTTGGAAACGAAACACCCGTCGTAAATAACGCGGGTATGCGCCTTTTCGCAGTGCAGCTTGACTTCCCTTGTTTCGATGTTCGTGAGCATGTACGACCTGTCCTTCGATGTGCTGAGCAGCCATTTCCCGTCTGGGGACGTTGACAACCGCGTGACCGAGGAGTTGTGCCCGAAAACCGGCGGTTTCAGCTCGCGCCAGGTCTTGGTGCTGTAGAACCGGATTCCAGCATGCTGAGGACTGTTGGCACCGCACACAGACATCAGAACATTGTTAGTGCACGCCAGTGCGCCTATCTCGTAGCCGTGTCCGTAAAGCTTCTCGATTTCAGGCCATAAACTGAGTCTCTGTAACTGGTCCTCTCGAGGATGTTCCCCTAAAACGACGTTCAAGTCGTCTTCTGGTTTATTACTCAACCCCAGAGCCGGCGTTCCAGCAATTTGAGGAAGACTGGATTTATCGATTCCTGAATCCAAGGCAATTTTGCTAGATTCCAGCTGGTCGAACACTTGCACAGGCATTTCGAAAACTCTTACTACTTTCTCGTCGCCAGCGCTTGCGAAACATGTATCGGTTACTTTGGCAACGCATTTCATGTCGTACCCGTGCACCTGCGGCCGCCCGATCTCGCTCAGTTTGCCGTTTCTAAGCAGCCATAACCGTGTAGTCTGGTCTAAAGAAGTCGTTAATAAAAGGCTCTTATTGAGCCATTGGCAGTCAGTGAGCTGTTTGAAATGGCCAGTAGGCCCGCATACTGCGTCCCCGTCTTTGTTCCACGCCCGGAAAGAGCCTGTATGCGTAGAAGTCACGAGCAACTGGCTGCTGGTTAATAAACAGCTCCAGAACCCGCCAGACGTGCCGGTAGTCGAGGAGGCGCCCCAAATACTCACGTCGCCGTACCTGCAAACAGGGAAATAGTCTCCTTCAATCGACTGCTCCCATACAATCAGCGAAGAGTCGGCAGAAGCAGAAACGAGCGCCGGTTTAAAGGGATGCCACTGCACAGCGACTACCCAGTCGTCGTGACCGATTAGAAGGGCCTCGAACTCAATAACGAAGCTGTTTAATCTAATCACCGGTGTGAACAAATCTTCCTCGGCTTCGTTTAAGTTGTTTTTTTCAATTCCTTCAATTCCACCGCTTTTGAAAGAGACGGTATAGAGACGGATACACTTCTCCTGCGACGCGCTGGCAAATACGATCTGGTTCTTACCTTCGATTTCTTTAATTGCAAGGTCGCGCACCCAGTTCTCGTGCCCGTCGACCATCACAAACTCGCCAGAGGCTGCATCAACGACTTGCAGCTGGATCCCCGTCCCGCCGAGTACTATAAAGTCTTTATACGTGGCTGCAGCAAGTGCGTACCCCTTATTCTTCACCCCCAGTCTGGTTTCAGAGTCTAAAGAAGCGTCTAAAGAAGCGTAAAAGTACGTGTTTCCGTCCATGCACCCTGCTACTAACCGTTCATGGTACGCGAGGCACGTCACCGAGGCAGGAACAGTATCGAACAGACTGGTCTCGTTAGAAACCGGATTAAACGTGTGGATAGAGCCGTTATGCGTGGCGAAAAAGACGGTTTTGTTGACGATGGCTACAGCCGTGATATCTGCGTCCACAGCGCCGATCCAGCTCACTTCTTCGGTTTCTGTGTTCCATGAGCATAAACAGTTCTTGCTGCCGTAGAAAACAACGTTTTCAAGGTGTGCAGCCGTGTGTGCAGAGGGCGTAACTGCTGCCGACACCGCGACCATGATTAGTAAATGAAAACAATGGGTTTTACCAATAAACCACAAAACTCGCACCTACTCGCACCTACTCGCTAACCGTTCGCGCCAGCATTCCAAACACCTGTTAATGCTACATTCCTTCAATTCGACACATGTCCAACTCTTTGGTTCATCAAATCCAGCTATCAATCCATTGCACTGCTGTTCACTAGTACAGTAATGTCTATTACATGCGTTGATTACATGCTATACGACTGTGCAAGCTAATTACTTAATGCATCAATGTAATACTCTAGTTGCATCAATGTAGTACTCTAGCTGCATCAACGTAGTACGCTAATTGCATCAATGTAGTACGCTAATTGCATCCATAAATGCATCTATAAATGCATACACTTTAATAAATGCAACAACTGCAAACATGTTTGAGTACTGGAGTCAAGGCTTCGATCGTTCAACTGTCCATACTCAAACATGGTTATATCTAATTACATGCGTAAATCCAAGACATAGCTACGTGCATCGAATCATCGTTATTACATGGTGTACCACAGCTCAATTGAGTATCCATACTCTGACATGGTCACTTCGAATTACATGCATCAACGCATCCAAGTGCTACTGCGTGCGTTGCAGAGATTATTACATGCGTGTATTGGTAAGCGTTGAATCATTACATGCGTTCAAAGTATATTACATGCGTTCAATAAGCTACATGGTTACATGCGTGTGTAAGTGTTTTACGGGAAGTTGTCGGTGACACAACCGTGGCTAGCGTCGGAAACGAGCGCGGCGTACTTCGCGAGCGTGCCACGGCGGTACCGCGGAGGAGGAGGAGTCCATTTAGCTCTGCGCTCGGCCAGCTCGGCCTCAGAGACCTTGATATCAATGCTCCTATTCTCAGAATCGATGACAATAGTGTCGCCGTTCTTCACAAGCGCGATCGGGCCGCCAACACTCGCTTCAGGAGTGACATGACCGATCAAGAAACCGTGAGAACCGCCGCTGAACCGGCCGTCGGTGAGAAGGGCCACGTCTTTGCCAAGACCGGCGCCCATAATCGCAGAACTCGGTTTCAGCATCTCGGGCATACCGGGACCGCCTTTAGGGCCTTCGTACCTAATAACAACAACGGTCTTCTCGCCCTTCTTGATCTCGCCGCGTTCAAGAGCCTCGATAAACAAGTTCTCCTCGTCGTACACTTTAGCGCTGCCTTCGAAACGAAGACCTTCTTTTCCAGTGATCTTACCAACCGATCCTTCAGGCGCAAGAGAGCCTTTAAGGATCTGGAGATGGCCTGTCTTCTTAATAGGATTAGCCATCGAGCGCATAATCGGCTGGTTCTCAGGGAACCCAGGCAGATCAGCAACGCTGTCAGCCAAAGACTTGCCAAGAACGGTTTTGGTGCTGCCGTCAAGAATGCCTTCTTTCAGAAGGTACTTAATAACCGCAGGCGTGCCCCCGATCTTCGCAAGGTCGGCCATGACGTACTTGCCAGACGGCTTGAAATCGCCGAGCAAGGGCGTGTTATCGCTGAAGTACTGGAAATCGTCGATCGTCAGACCAACATCGACGCTCTGCGCAATGGCCAGAAGGTGCAGAACAGCGTTTGTAGACCCGCCAGTCGCAATAACGTACCGGATCGAGTTCTCGAAGGCCGTGCGTGTCATGATATCGCGCGGCTTCAAATCGATCTCCAGAAGGTGGCGCATAACCTCGCCGATGTTCGCACACTCGAGCGCCTTCTCTTTGCTAACAGCAGGGTTGCTCGACGAGCCGGGAACAGTCATTCCCAGAACCTCAGAAACCGAGGCAAGCGTGTTCGCGGTGTACATGCCACCGCACGCGCCGGACCCGGGACACGAGTGGCGCACAATGTCTTTACGCACCTCCTCGCTGATCTGGCCAGTAATGTACTCGCCATAACTCTGGAACGCGCTGACGACATCAAGCACGTTATCCTTACGTGATCCACAAGTACCGTGGCCAGGAAGGATCGTGCCGCCGTAGACAAGAATACTAGGGCGGTTGAAACGGCCCATAGCAATCAGCGTACCGGGCATGTTCTTATCGCACCCGGGAATCGAGATATTCGCATCATAATGCTCGCCCATCGTCTGGGTCTCAATAGAATCAGCGATAATCTCACGTGACTGAAGAGAGTAGCGCATGCCTTTAGTGCCCATTGAGATACCGTCACTAACACCAATAGTGTTGAACTGCATCGCTTTAAGACCAGCTTTGTTCACACTGGCGCTGACTTTGAAATTGAGATCGAGAAGGTGGTTGTTACAGGGGTTACCGCTCCACCAGACACTCGACACACCGACTTGCGCCTTCTGGAAATCATCGTCGTGGAACCCAGTGCCGTAAAGCATCGCCTGCGACGCGCCTTGCGATTTCGGCTGAGTGATGATGCGGGAGTACTTGTTGAGCTCGTTCAGCCCGGACTCGTCAGCTTTGGACGAGTACAGACGGCCAAGCGACCGCAACTGCTGCTTCTGCATGTAACAAGAACGGAATTTCAACATGCTCTTGTATATATGATCAAGGTTCTTCTGGTTTTTCGGCCTTACTTTTTTAGTAAGTCTATTGAGATGACCCTGGTGTAAAGAGCTTGAATGAGGTGACTAGCGCGTGTTTTAAGCAACTGGGAAATTGTGGCATCTTTTTCTGCGTCATCGCCATTTTTGAGTCACATGATGCCGGTATCGGAGGATTCTTATTGACTGAGCGGGTTGGGAAGTCCCAATATGAGATCAGGGTATTTCGGGCTGCGCTAATTGGTTAGTACTCAATAGGGTTCTCGCGAACAGCTTGATCCGGATATAGTGTGTATGCAGGGGGTAGGATCTAGTGTCCAGCATTTATTGTATTGTCTACAACAGAGTCTTTAGTCTTTAGTCTTTAGTCTAGCATTTCTCAAGAGTATCTGTTTTACAAAATTCATATTGCATTCAATTGCCGTCTGTTCTGTTGAAAGAATATATATCTACCGGCATTCTCTTAGCTTCGCGTTGGTGGATCGCGTTGCATTATTAGTTTGTAGTCATAGGTCACCTTAGGTGACTGAATCGACTTGTTAGCGTGGGCAGGTGCATGTCAGCTAGCAATGAATAGCGTGTTCGGCAATGAAATCTGATTAGTAGCGGGTACATCGGGTCCTTGTCATTAACACTACTATGTAGCGGTTCAATGTAAACATCTAGTTATTTGAATAATTATGTACCTGTTTCGCGGTTTAATCACTCATAAATGAAATTTATGCTATTTCCCTTTCCTGGTATCCTAAGTTTTTCAAATCTTCGTTTCTTCAGTCTGTAACCGTGACTTTTAAGCCGGCTGCCTCTACATGCCCAATACATGACTGCTTTTACGGACCGCGTCTGGTTATTAGTAACACAAACTCTTTGTGTTTTTGTGTTTTTGTGTTTTTGAGTTTGTCGGGTGCGTCTATGTCTATGTAAGCATATACTTCTGGGCTTTTATTATTCCGCGACTGTTTGCCACTCTCGTGGCTTCAATTAAGGCCCAATTGTTTGTATTCCTCTACCAGTGACTAAATTATACACAGTTTTATTAGACGGTACACGTTTACTTGCGCCCAGCAGGCGGTTTTGTCATATTATTTCTTTGTGGCGGAAATTACGACAGGTGTTTGTAACCATGCATGGGCACCGTTGCATAGCAGTTTGGGACATACCTGTCGTTTATGTATCGCTAATATGCAATCCCAACGCTCACAAGGGGACTAAAACGAAACCTAAGTATGTGACCAACAGGGGATAGACTGGTAGAATTGAATGAAACTGATGTAATTGAATGAGGATTAGCACGTTTGAAAAATAAGAAACTCTTTGGAACTTTTTAGCAAAAACGTATTGTGAAAAAGCGTCGTGAAAAGCATTGAGAAATGAGAAATTTCTGAGAGAAATAATATTTTCAGCTGAATCTATTGATCAACGTTAAATCTAATTGAGATCTAATTGAGATCTAATTGAGATGTAATAGTGAGATGTAATAGTGAGATGCAATAGTGAGATATAATATATGAACATGTATTGGGATTGGAAAATAATTATTTTAAAACATTTGGGCAGTTGTATTGTGAAATAAGTTGTTAATTCACCCGCTCTTATCGCGTGAGAACACCTTATCATGGATGCTAGGTTGTTGTGTTTCAGACCAGACGTTCTATGCACGTGCTGACAAAAGACACTGACATATTGGTGTAGGGTGAGGTATGTGGTGCGGTGTGGTAAAGTGAGGTGTGGTGGGGCATTTAGTAGTGAATATGGAATTGTTGTTTGGTAAATTACTATAAAGTCTCTAAAACAGATTCTTGGAAAAAAGAACTTATAATCGCATATGTAATAGTACTAGTTTTAATTTGGGATTATCATGACACAGTCTTGAGTTTTTACTGTGGTTGTATTTCACTATCGCGGGTGATCGCATGTACTCTGCCCATGATGTAGTCATCAGATACCGGCTGCATATGCAATGCAACCAACATTCAGCCTTTTTTATGTTTACCCGCATATACATCATAATCGAAATAGCTCACAACCAAATGAGAACCGTTAATTACGAGCTTTTTTGTGGTCACACAAGGCCAAAGAGGACGGTCGTTAAATAAAAAGAAAACCGGAAGAGTAAATTTGGGTTAAAGAAAGACGAAATTCGTGTATACTCTAAGCTAAAATAAATAAAGACGCATCAGTACAGCCGTGCCGAAGGCCGAATTGAGAAGTAGGTCACGCAGTTGTGGTCCAATTGAGTAATACAACGTAGACGTTTATTTGTGGCATTGTACGCATAATGTGAATATTTGTAAAGAAGTAGATGAGAAAAATAACGACGCAATTCATGTGATTATATCCAACTGTTCAACAGTATCTGTTTAGACTAAGGGAGTAGTGATATAGCCTCTAGATTAGCCCAATTTATAATTGCGAAACAAAGTACTGTAATCCTTCTTCATCCTCAAACAAAGAGACGGATAAGCAGACAAATAGCAATAGAAAGACACCAGACTATTCAGTAATGTCAATCGTTTATGAGAGAAACCATTCTGTGAGATAAAACCACATGGTTCGCTTAATTGCTTATTTTATGTGTTATTTATATCAACCATCAGTCACTTGCGTACCCTTCCCCACCATGATTGGCTGGCAGGCAGGTTTGCGGTTTGTTTACAGCTCCTCTTAGTCACCAATGACGTCAAAAACTTCGCTGCCCTGGTCTGTGTACACTTCCTCTTTTTCTATCGAACAGCACTAACGCAAAGCACGACGAGGAAATGTGGCGACTTATAATTTGAATGCATCTCATGCTCAGAATACATATCTATACAGCTACTCACCTAATTAATGTATTAAAGCTTAGGAGGCTGTGCCCATCATGAGGTCCAGACTCCGCATTAGCCGAACCAATGATGACATATGGGGGACGTGGCTGTATGTTAGGGTGTGTGATCAGATCCACATGATGTAATTATCATACATGTTATGCAGGGCAGAAATAAGATGCAGGGATAAGCAATCTTAACTCCAGCTCCGAGTAAGAAGGAAAGGCACATGCCACATGGTGTAGGATAATATGATAATGATGTACTGAATCTGCTGTAATGTTTCGGCTGCTCCCCCGTTTCGATTTTTTATATTTTATTTTGTACCAGTTTTCCTCCTGCAGGTGCAGTACGTTTTATGGGTGTGGGTGTGGGTGTGTTTATATGGGGTTATGCTTAGAGGCGCATGTAGAGATTATCGATCAAAAACCACGTCTTCTTTGTAAACAAGGGTCCTTTGTGTACCCGCTACATAATCATTTAATAGACGTTTCCAAAAAAGAAGTAGAACTAATTGGTGCCTAAACGGGACAGTAACTATTAATCCTGATCAGAAATAGAGTGTGTAGTTTTACATCTTAGATTTGTGGCCTTTATTCTAGGTTGCTGCAGAGCAGAAACAAGTTTATGCTGCTTACAGGGTATTCTGAAATTAGCTTGCGTCACAAGCTCTGTGCTCTAAAGGTCAGAGGAAAAAAAAGAGGTACGGCATAATAGCACAGGGCCTTATTCTGTCACCCCCTCTCCCCTCAGCTCCCCCTTCCCTTCATTTTTTATGTTTAATAAATTGATTTAATCCCGCAATATACACGAAAAAGCAAAATTCGTAGTTTTATGTGTATTCGACAAGCTAACTGTGAGCATTTCTAGTTTTTATATGCATCTTCTGGAGGCGCCCTTCCCACTTTTTCGCGGCTGGATCATGAAAATGGGAGTGCGTCTAAAGCGCAGGGTTTTCTGATTAGTTTATACCTTTTTCGGATACCTAATGTACGGGAGCAATGTTGTGCTGCATGTTGAGAGCCACGTACGTCACCGCAATAGCACGTGATAGGACAAGTGGCTGGACTACATTCTCTATCCGGTATACGCATCCACTGGATACTCAAGTATAAATAGGATGGTGAAACAACCTAAATAATCAATTGGAATAATATACATTTGGACTTACATCCCGTTTCAGTCTAAGTATAGCTTGAATGATCTTAC
>JAJLWC010000067.1:0-46280 GCA_030674195.1 Starmerella stellata | reverse complement strand
CAACATACTGTAGAGTATAAGCTTGAAAGAGAAGTATGGCATTATGTTCCGGGTTAGATCATGACCGTTACAGATATCGCGGAAATCAAACTTAATTCGTAAAACCCCTTATTAAAACTTGTAAAAGATTTAGCTTCTAAAGGAGCTAGTAGCCTCGCTTTTAGGATATTTGTAGTGTATATCTATAACGAGAGGTCCCGGTTTGTGTACTATTCTGTCAGGAATCTCCATAATACTCGGATGGCTCTGCAGGCACCGGAAACACTTGTTAACGGCTTTGGCTACCAGAAAATGTCATTCATAAGAGTATGACATTATCCTTTCAACTGTAACATTGGCCGCAAACGGCAAGACAGTTGGCATATTGGGATGATATAGTGCCAAACAATCAAGTTCTTCGACGGCTTGGTTGTCATTTACCTTAGTATTACCGTGGCAGATATGAAAGAAGTACCGCCTCGTAAAATACAGTGCTGATAACCAATCAGAAACTCCTCTCGCTAACAAGAGAATCATATGCAGACTACGCCCCATAAATACCCGAGAATAGAGTGTAATCTATGAACTCGCTTTTATGGAGCGAGTATCCTCGAACTTGCGAACCTGAATCTCTAAGGCGCTGCTCACGAAGTAACTGAATGTGGTTTGGTTTAAATAGATGCGAAAGCACCTCCCAGAAACGCTGAAGATGCACGCCTTTACTGTCATCCTTCCATCTCATCAAGAAAACTTCAATACTGTTACACCTTAAGCGCGTTTTGCAGTAAAAACAGTCAGTCAGGGAGAGGAATGTGTTTTTGTACCGTCTGAGGTTCCTCGAACATTTCTGCGGTATTCTACCGGGATATGCTCCTCTAACCAGCAATTTAGTGACTTGATCAGTCTTCTCAACTGTTTCTCGGCTGTTTTGATTGTCTCTTCATGCCTGGTATAGCACTAAAACTGTCAGAACTGTTCAAAAGCTGGAGCATTGTGAACGAATCGCAACACTACTTGCAATCCAAGTCGTGGAAATGGTATTTCAGTATGAAATTGCTGTAAACAAAACCCGTAAGTCCCGTAACGGACTTCTCTGGTAGTGGTTGTTGCTCTCTATGTAACTGCGACGTGTCAAAGTCGCCAGGTGTCTTTGTTGTCGCTTTGCAAGTATTTCGTGCAAGCATCGTTCACTGTGGAAAGCTTAGGAACTTCGTTGTCGTCTTCATAATGCTCATTGCGACGCGTTCATCTATTACGTATTATCGACGCTTCCTGGGTCTCCAGAATGCTACCCATCGCCACGATAACACTTGAATTATTCAGATAGAGTTCATGAGTCGTGGTGGTACTGCTAGTTCACGAGTCGCGGTATTGCAAGGCATCAACAGCCTCATCTGGGAGGGTTGAGTTAGACGCTTTCATTCGCCCCAAGTGCGCCCGCAACACAGCCATTGTTCGTTTTTTGGGGTTTTAGAGCATTCTGTTTCTCAAGGTCCCTATCTCGTTTGTTGTTGCTGCACGTTACACCGGTGGTACAGGCGGTGTGGTTCTTTGGACTTCATGACGTGCGTGCCCTCACCCTTGATGCTCGCTTGTACTATGTGAAGCCACCAGAGGAGATAGCCGAACTCGACTGTGCGTCCTGTTAGATATAGCTTATTAGCATACTTGTATAGCGTATATATGGTTAGACTTGCAATTAGGAACTGGTACCCCCAGTTCCTGGTATTTAGCATGTACATATATATGCGCAGTTCCAGTGGTCGTGAGACGAATTAGCTGGTGTGAACGTCGATTGTGTGGGAGGATGTACCTGCCGACGTGAGAACCTGGCTTGGCTAATTTGTGGGGCAATCACTGTGAATATGTATTACAGGTGAATTTAGTTTATAGAAACCGGCCCGTGGCTGAAAATAGGCAAACACTGTAATACGGGATGGTTTTCTATGCCTGAATTCAACTGTTTATACTGTATTCAAGCGTAGTGGATCCGGTGTTGGTCAATCAGGTTCCTACGTGCAATAGAACCCCACATTGTTCAAACCAGATTGTGCAATCGTCTTTGTTCATGCGTATATCTCTCCTGAAGGTATTTGTGGACGTCTTGTAGTTCAATTCTTATTAAGTGGTGAGCCAAAAACCTTTAAAAGGACACATGAACATTTCATGAACACCCTGGAGCTGAGAATCGCTTGGAATGTTGCTGACCACAACGGAAGCGGCTACCAGCATAAATAGTGCGATTGACGTATAAAGAGGTTCTAAATAAAGAAAACGGGCGTGTTTCCAAGCATGCGCTCTCTGGATTTGGAGAAAGAGCGTACTTAAACAACCATCGGTATGATAACGCAATTGCTGAGGTCCTGATATGAGAATTCAGTGTGAGAAGTGTGAGAAAAGGTATAGGAAAGGCACAAGTGTAAAGCTTTGGGGCAACAAACTAACCTCGCTTTGGTATCAACGCTCCGCTTGCCGAAAAGGTCGCTGATTACATTGATTGACCATGACTGTAGAGCCAGCGTGGGTATCCGGCATTGAACTGTATTATGTAGAACCAAATGGAATAAATAGCGAATTGGGGGCTTGCGTGCTGCTGCGCTCAAGTTTAAAGCGAGACCATTCATATACCGATACATTGAGGCACAGTTTCGCTTTAATGTTGCCACAGAAAGCCACGTCCTACATCTTATTGAACTGCAATGACATCTCCGTATGATCAGAATGATATTATACAGTGCAATATTGAAGAGGTCGCAACTTCTCCAGAACGTTTAGCACACGCGTGACTTATTTAAGGACCACAGTTATTAAATAGTTTACTTATACAAGTGTAAAATTGCTGGATTTCGAAATGAGAATCAGCTATATTGCCAGTGTTCATAGAAGCGCCTTCGCTGTCCGATTGTTCAATTCAGTTGCACTTTCATCAGACGAATGGCTCGTCAGTAGAACCACACCATAAGAAATTATTTGTCGGTTTGATCGCCAAGACAGAGACGGCCCTTATGATTGTTTGTACTATTCTGAACTGCAGAAAGTCCGTGCCGTTTTCGAGGCAACTGGCTTTTTACACACACTTACTCTGAAGAATGGTTTCAAGGGTTTGACTGCTGTCACTCATTTATCTAAGAATACCTCACTAAATATCTGATCCGAGGCCTAACCATAAATATACGCGCTCGGGTGGTTGAGTTTCGCGTAAGGTTTGACTGGCTCACTGCGGATGGACGGGTTTCTAGAAAAAAAAGAAGCACTTGACTCGGTCAAATACAAGAATGCATTCCTTCGAACCGTTGTGGGTGTTACCTTTCGAATTTAGATATCTTCGGAAATTGTCATTTTCAATCAGATCAACATTAGGCTTCCACTCTTGAATGCAAGAAAAGGCAAGCTCAAATACAAGTAAAAGGACCCTTAAACTATTCCTTACTTGGTAGTAAATAAATATAGTCGGTTGGAACGATGCGTCGGGGGGGCTGATAAGCACTCGTAGTGATAATCTTTGCGGATGGCCATGGTTGAGCGACCCAGTGACCACCTTTTGGAAAATTCAGTATAGCCTGTTCAAACTTCACAAGCAACAACTTTTTTCAAATAAATATTCACGTTGTCTAGCCGTTTTTTGGTCAATCGACCCTTCTGATTCTAAAGTCCTCCTGTGGGAATCCGCAATGCTGCTTTTGCGAGTGGCCCTCATTTTGACCCCAAGTCGCAAATCGCAAATCGCAAAGAGGTCTTCGTGTAAATGACTCGTAACATTAAAAAGTGCTTCGGAGATCTATCGACTCAATACCTGGAAGGACTTCAATTGCAATAGTCTGGTTTCGACTCTCCTCCAGGGAAGGTTATAGCAGTATTGACATTGTAGTTCCAGTACATAGAAACACTCCGTCCCAGTTAATTAGAACGCAATTTCAAAGAATGGCAAGCGTTGAGAATATTTGACTATTAGCGTGCCCTTTTCAGTTGTCACGTATGTACCTGATCCAAGCTTAAGTTCCTCGGCTAATGTATAGAGTTGCCTCCAGGGGGAGAACTATACAGTTCCACTACCCTATGAACATGTGCAGGTGAGATGTTATAGTTCTGTACTTTGCCTTTCTGCAGAGTTGGTCACACATGTAATTTTGTTACTAGTTCGCAGAAATCAGGATTCGTGAGCATTGAGGCCCATATATAAATTATAAAATCGTTACATGGTACGGGATAACCTTATATTGTCCCATATACCAAATTTAGTCTAAATATGCACACCAGGGTGCTAAAACCAACCTTACATTGGCTACAGGGCAAAGGGTATATGCACGTTTTTCATGCTTGACCCTACGTATGCCGGTTGAGTGTCATAATTGACATTACGAACGAACAAGCTTTGGTAAATGCATTTGTTGAAGACCAGTTTAGTCAGGCATAGTGAACTAAGCTGGACGATGCGACCTTCCGAGGGTCGAGGTTGTGCTGATATTGGAACCCAAGAACAACAAACCTGACTGCTACCCAGTTGAGGTGTTCTACAGTATTACGGATACAACACATACACACTATACGAATTTGGACTTTGCGGGGGAGATTGACCACATCGCGTGCCAAAATAGGAGCTTTGGAGTGTCTACACATATATTTGCACAGGAGACTGGTACGTAAGGAATGGCAGGAACAGTCTATAAATTATTCAGTAATACGCGTGCCTATATTTTTTTCTTCCACCATCTGCGCTTTACCAAGTTTCTCTGGATCCTTTTCCAAGCTCTCTCTAGAATCTTATTCTGTGGGTATAAATTACTGTTTACGTCCCGCGGGAACGGTGCGGAATTGCTAAAACCCAGTGGCTAATGATCGTGTTGAATGGTTGAGTCATCTGTAAGACCCCAATACACGTAGTCATCACTGTGTAACTAAAAATCTACGTACTGTACATAGTCTGGGTTTATAGGACCAATCCTGTAGAGTGTATTCAGAACCAATTTCATATATCAACGAGAAAGGTCAGGGTTCAGCAACCTCTTTGGTGCTACAGTCCGCCGGATTATGCGCCGGATTATGTGCCTAAAATAGATACTAATCGTACCACCGTTTTTCTCTATGCTTTCATTGGAGACTGTGGCATGTGCTGCAAACCCTAGTTACTATTAAGGCCCGTGTACTACGTTACTCTACCCTTAATTTCTATAATGAGTCTGATGGGGTAAGATCGAAACCCGAACCTCTTTAAACCTGATCTGACATTCAGCTTATCTGGGTCACAGTCTTAGATCGCATCACGCAGGCACAGTTGAACTAAATATTATATCCCAGTGCTACAAGAAATATGTCTCAAGACTGTAGAAGTGTGTTCATTTATCCATCAGAAGAATTGGTTTCCGGGGCTCCGTCGGCCCACTAGATCGGCATCAATAAGTAATTTATCGTCAACGTTATCGCGTGTCACGGATTATGTCGAATGATTCGCTGGATCTATATATTGTTGTTATCTCCATCTATTTAAAGAGATCTTTGGTTTGAAATCATTTCAGTTTTGTTTTTGACTTTATTTAATAATTTATAAAGGAACTAGTAATTGCATAAATCCTCGTATGCGCAGACCCACTCATGGTGTGATGACGCTGGGTAATCCGCCAAATCTTTTAATCGTAACAAAAACCGCATGTATGTATAATCGTAACAAAAAACCACACGGGCATGTATTCATTACATCAGCACTATATGTGATCTGAGTCCAACTGTAAGTCCGAACGAATTTCACAGGCGTTGAAACCTCAACTCCACATTACTTCAGTGCGACCTTGAAAGTACTCTTATGAACACAAAATATCAAGGAGCTTAAAGCTGAATCTAGATTCATTTTATTTGTATACTGCTAGGTCCCCCAGCGCAAAGCGGTTTGGATCTCGTCTTTCGTAATGCACGCAATGACGTGGTGACTCTGAACTGCGCATAGAAAATTTTGCACATTATGTAAGGCGAACTGCGGTTTTGTGCGGTTTTGTGCGGTTTAAATTGCGGGGTAAATAAACGCGTTAACGAGAATCGAAGGCCTCCAGAGGTCTTTTGAAGAGGCACGTCTGATATTTAAAATAATATTATATGTTTTCTTCGCTATGCTGTCATTTATTTAGCCTAACACCGACCGCGGCCACAAACAGGGCTGGGGTCTCCACGCATTGCGCAGGGCTTGGCACATTACTCAGCACTCATGCATATGAGCTGGGTACTCGAATGAGAGGCTATATCATCGTCTGAACAGGCACATACTTCAGTATTCTATACACATGCTTCCATTCTCTTGTCACGCAAAAAACATTGTTTTCTTTTCTCTGTATTGTCTTCTTATGACCTGCTTGTGACAGAGTAAGATCAGGGTTGATGATGCACGGACTAATCAGTTTATATGCACGGACTTGATTACTCAGGGCTGCATGGACATATAAAGGTGAATTCCCTTTTGTCAGATAAAAGATATAGAAATGAACGGATTATTGACACTATCATTCTCCGTTTCTGCGGTTCTCGCAACCAATGACTTTGGTGTTCAAACTTTGATCCCTCGAGCTGAGGAGCTTCCGGTTACAACGCCTGTCAGTACTCGTCCTTGGACCGGATTTCATAGTTACCCGACAGAAACCGTCTTAACTTGTGGATGCGTCGAAATTGCTCCCCGTGATGCCATAATTACTCTTGACAACGGTTTCCTGCTTTACTGCGGTGATCCGGGAACTGTTACTTTCCCTTCTCCTTCCTATGACCCTGGTGTGACAGGAAATATGGAGTGCACCTTGGACCAGACTGACGTTGAGAGCTGTTCCACAGAGGGTGCATGTGGTGGTGCTTGCACCAATTACAAGTGTGTCTTTGAACTGACCACCACTTCGACCTCGACCCCGACCCCGACTTCGACTTCGACTTCGACTTCGACGACTACAACCACCGCGACCACCGCCACTGCTGCTATTTCGGATCTTTGCTCCAACTGCCAGTCTGGAAAGGGCAGTATCGGATGCTGCGATCCCGTTTTAAAGCAGGCTTGTGCTGCGAATCCCGAGAACCCATGCGATGCGGTGGGTCAGTACTGCGCAGCGGGCAACCTTGGCCCTGTCTGTTGTGACGCCGACATTATCCAAATTTGCTGGCCGGGTACTTCAATGGAGGGTCCTGATGAGTGCAGTGCTTGCCCTGTGGAGACACCTACTCTGACCACCAGTTCGACTACCTCGACTACCTCAACTACTCTGGCCACTTCAACCGTCGCCACTACTACTACCACAATTACCCCCGAGACTACCAGTACGTCCACGAGCACCCCTGAGACCACCAGTTCGACCACCAGTTCGACCACCAGTTCGACTACCAGTTCGACCACCAGTTCGACTACTTCCGAGACTACTTCCGAGTCTACCACTGAGTCCACTTCTGAGTCTACTTCTGAGTCTACCACTGAGTCTGCCACTGAGTCTACCACCAGTACCACTTCTATGCTTACATCCTCTACCACCGATGTGCTTCCCCCTGTCATTTCTTCGAGTGTTGTCCCCTCTGGCGCTGCTCCCTCCGTCACTGTCCCCTCTAGCGTCATTCCATCTGGCGCTACCCCTTCGGACTCTGCTGTAGTCCCTAGTGCCAGCGGGTCCGCTCCCGGAGAGAAGTCTACCACCTTCGTCACTCAGCCCAACGCTACTGTCACTGTTGACGAGACCGTCTTCACTACTTACTGTGATGAGCCTACCACCTTCACTTGGGGCGGCGAGACTTTCACTGTCACTAGTCCCACCACTTTGACTATCACCTCTTGTCCTGATGAGTGTGAGGAGGAGGATATCACCACTACTCTGGAGACTACCATCTTCACTACTTACTGCCCTGAGCCCACCACCTTCACCTTGGGTGAGTCTACTTATACTATTACTGAGCCTACGACTCTTACTATTACCGAATGTCCCGAGGAGAGCGAGGCGCCTGTTGAGACTACTGGCTCGGTCACCGAGTCTCCTGAGTACACAACCATTACTGGTACTCAAGAAACCACAGTGACTATTCCTAAGAGCTCTCAGCCCGGCAATAACACTGTTCCTGAGGTCCCCACACAGACTGCTCCTATTATCAACCAGGCTGGTCGTGTCGGTGATAGTGCTGTCCTTGGTGCTCTCGTGCTGGGACTTGCTTTCCTTGCCTAAGCGTTTTTATTTATCTCGGCTGCCCATGCGAGTTTTTTCCATATCCCCGATTTCTTTAATTTAATGACAAACTGTACTGATTAAAACAATTTTGACATATAGCAAGAGTTTTCACGAAAAGATTGTTGCTCGAAATCGTATCCAAAGCCCACCTGCTATCACCCCATGCTCCGTTAGCGCCGCTAGTTCGATCAAGTGGATATGCTGTCGTTTGTACACGTCATTACAGCTATGAGCCCCATGAAGAGAAAAAACTCTTCGGCGGAAACGGTATATTGAACACGCTAATACTCGGCATCCACGTAGTTACTTCGTCGTATTCTAAAACCTCTCTGATATAGAAGGAACCAACACAAACTACATTCTTGGATCACTTCCAGGACCCTCTATCATCGTAATGCTATGAGGGTATGCTCTCAAGCGTGCGAAATGCATACACATAAGGATCATTCCTGGAAAAACGGGCCTAGAGCATAGTGGAAGTAGATTTTAATATCCTGATTAAACAGTTTTATATAAAGCGAGCACCGAAAACGGTCTCTGGAGATGTGATTGCTAAAGCAGATTCGAAAAGCGAATTATTTTACATTGTGCGATACAAACTTGACAGCTTGATTGAGATCACTCTCCCAATACATGACTACGCAAGAAGTGACGTTTCAAACGAGTTAATTGTGGGATAGAAAAACAGTACGCGCGAATTTCTGTAATTTTCTTATTTGCTCCGACTCGACAGTAGAACTCTAAACAAATGAAACAAGTTGTACAGTACTCTTTGGCGATTTTTGGAGTCCGCAGTGCATGCGATCGTGCATTTTCTTTTACGCCCTAACCTTGCATATTGTCTGCAGTGCCCTCGGAGCTGCAATCGTCACTTTCCCAAATGACAAACGCATTATAGCCCAACGCAGGTATCCGTGTCACACATTATTCAGCTTACATGAATCGTTTCTTCCTACTTGCTCACGCCTGTATTGTACCTCGTGTGATTCTAAATTTCATTATGCAAGTCCGTCGCGAATTTGACATCATTTATTTCTCCGACCGGATATACTCTTGAACTTAATCAAGTTCGATTACTGATCGACCGGGGCGGTGGGGAGGAATATTTGATTAACAACCAGTGACAAATGCATGATCGGTGGATTATGAAAAAGAAATACAAATGGGATAAGAGCGTACGGAAATATAGCAGCAATGTAAGTTTAAAAAGAAGCAGGGAAGCGAGGGCGGTCCAGTTATCAATATGCTATACACGAGAATTGCGATTACGCACCCATAGGAGACATATGGATGTCCACATGCAGCTTACACTGTGCATAAACAGACAGTGCGTTTAGGTCCGTACCCTGAACATTCTTCAAACAGATCGGGAAAAAAGACAATTGTGGAAGACGAACCATGCCCTGTTGCAAACCATGCATGAAGAGAATGCTAATTGAGAAAATCGCTCTCGTAAAAATGGCGTTATGATCACCCAGGATTTCAGTAGCGCAAGTGCGTGACTGTGGAAAGGTACGCGCATGCTCGATGAATATATGCATGCAACCTCACGTTTCAGGGCAAGTTCTATTTCGGGTTATATAATTCGATCGAGTAAGTATTTAAAGATCACCCCTCCCATGGCGAACAAGAACCAATTTGGCAATGTTGTTTTCTAGTATTGCGCTTCTTTCTGCATTTGCGATGGCCCAAGATGCGCCAACCGGGACTCCTGTGGCCTATAACTGCCAGTTGAACATGTGTTATGAGTTCCATCATTTGCCCGTATGCGCTACTTCAGGTGCAAACACTGAAAGCACATCCTTCTGCACAACAAGAACCTATGTTTACCCTACGCCGGATTATGCCCCTGGTGTTACCGGTGTCGTTAGTTGCAGTATTGAGGACGAGTACGTTCAGTCGTGTAGCACTATGGTCTTGATGACTGGCCCCTGTACCAGTTTTGTTTGTGAAACCGAATTCTTCACGACCTCAACCTCCACTTCTTCTACTACCTCGACTACCTCTACTACCTCTACTACCTCGACAACCTCGACTACTTCGACTACTTCGACTACTTCCACCGTTTCCTCAACTTCCTCAACTTCCACTACTTCCACTACGCCTACGTCTACAACCGAGACTACTAAACCTAGCACTACAGCGACCACTGAAACTACCATAGGTACTACTACTGAATCAACTTCTGAAACTACCACAGGTACTACTACCGAAACCACTACTGGCTCCACTACTGGCACTACTGAAACCACTACTGAAACCACTACTGAACCAACCATTGAGACTACTACTAGCTCTACCAACCAGTCGAGCACTACCACGGAAGTACTCCCCCCTGTTGTTTCTTCGAGCATCATCCCCTCCGGTGCTGCGCCCTCGAACGTCGTTCCCTCGAACGCTGCTCCCTCGGACTCTGCTGTAGTCCCTAGTGCTAGTGGTTCTGCTGGTCCTGACCTCAAGTCTACCACCTTCGTCACTCAGCCCAACGCTACCGTTACTGTCGACGAGACCATCTTCACTACTTACTGTGATGAGCCTACCACCTTCACTTGGGGTGGCGAGACTTTCACTGTCACTAGTCCTACCACTTTGACTATCACCTCTTGTCCTGATGAGTGTGAGGAGGAGGATGTCACCACTACTCTGGAGACTACCATCTTCACTACTTACTGCCCTGAGCCCACTACCTTCACTTTAGGCGAGTCTACCTACACTGTCACTGAGCCTACGACTCTCACTATTACTGAATGTCCCGAGGAGAGCGAGGCCCCCGTTGAGACTGCTACTGAGTCGACCGAGTCTACTGAGTCCCCTGAGTACACCACCCTCACCGGAACTGTTGAAACCACTTTGACTATTCCCAAGAGCACTCGTGGTGCTAGCACCACCAACCCTGAGATCCCCGTCCAGACTTCGACTGAGTCCACTGAGGCTCCCCCCGTCGTTAATGCTGCTGGCCGTGTCGGAGACAGTGCTGTATTTGGCGCCCTTGCTCTTGGACTTGCTTTCCTTGCCTAAACGTAGGCCACGTAATTATAAGAAATCTTATATGTATGCTTAACGTCAAATGAAACATTCTTTCAGTTTCTCAAAATAATAAATACTACTCAAGATACCATGCTACTTTCAGTCGGAGTGGCGGTTTTTCTTTGGATGTGAGCGCCAACTTCTGCATCTCACAGCAATCACAGCTAAAACGACCGGGCGCTGATGAGTGAGATTCATTGGCCACACATTTTTCACAATCTCCGAACTTCTTTGCACTAGTGCAATAGTGCATGCCATGAGATAAGCTGACATCAATTAAATATGAATGAATACTATGGAGGATGTTGAGTGGTCACACTCTTGCTTGACACGTCTATCTTCAAAACGATACCAACAAGCATATCTCGTTTCTGTCGAAGAAAAAAACGTTTCTTGTTATATTCTTTGAACACCTGTCAACGAACAAAGTGCAAAACGAGGGAAGACTGTTTATTGCACATGCAAACCACGATCATTATGCATGGGACAAGAGTGTAACATCTGTCTTAGACTATACAATATGATATGTATATCTTCGCCGTTGTTCCCAAGTAAATGCTACACGTGATAGCAGCTCGTGTAGTTCATCTAAAATTGGAAGGAAAGCGTTCGCTTGTGCAAAGTGACTTAATCAGTGATCCTAGTACCTGAAACTTGTTCCATAGTTTTTATAGTCCAAACAATAGTCCCGGTTATGATGATGTTCAATATTCGAGGACCTTTGCAGCTTCACAGTACATATTTTTTAATAAAAGCGGAACGATTACTTTTATAGCACACTTGGAGAATAGATGGACTTCGCTTTATGAACCACGAGAAAAGCGGGGATTCTAAAAAAAAATAGACTCATCGCACTATGTTCTAGAGGTTTTGTTGTTGTAGCTTCTTGATCATCGTATGTAATTATCGTTTTCTAAACCACAAAGCCAAACATGAGTTACGTCGTGAACGATCAGAAATTTTTGGAAGCACTTTACGCAGAAGGGACCCATGTGCATGACCAGAACTCTACAGAATCAAGTCAGAAAATACGCTCACGTTGCTAGAAACAGAAATAAACATCTCGTTCGGAGTCGACATCATGAGGATTCCCTAAGCATAAAGTTGCACCCGCATATTGTCCATTTCGAGTCTTACGCGTTTTCAGCGCTTTGCATATGTATGGCTTGTACCTCCTTAACCGCTCGTTTTTGGCGAGGTTGAGGCATAGACAAAATCCTTAGTTCAATTTATGCGAGAAAACAGTGTCTCCTAAGTACTGACATCCCTAATAGTTCATATATTAAAATTATATTTCCGGTTTATTCAGACGTTGAGGTCCGTTTTTCGAGGTGCAAAAGTATCAACGACTAATCGCGAGGATTTTTTGAGCAGAATCACAGATTACTGTCACATTATTCTACATTTCTGTCGATGCAAGAGTATTGTCTCCATCATAGTTCAAGCTGGGGAATTCTGTGCATAGTGTAAAACGTGACTGAAGACGAATTGCCGTATAAATTAGTAGCTTAGCTTTATTTAGACAAAAATGTAAAGGTAAGAAAAAAAGCAAAATCTCCAACGGATGCATTAATTAACGATCAAAGTAGGAGTAAGCTCAAAAAAAAGCGGGAAATCGTTCAGGCAAGGAAAGCAAGTCCAAGAGCAAGGGCGCCGAGAATGGCACTGTCTCCAACACGGCCAGCAGCATTAACGACAGGGGGAGCCTCAGTGGACTCAGTCGAGGTCTGGACGGGGATCTCAGGGTTGGTGGTGCTAGCACCACGAGTGCTCTCAGGAATAGTCAAAGTAGTTTCAACAGTTCCGGTAAGGGTGGTGTACTCAGGGGACTCAGTAGACTCGGTCGACTCAGTAGCAGTCTCAACGGGGGCCTCGCTCTCCTCAGGACAAGTAGTGATGGTGAGAGTTGTGGGCTCAGTGATGGTGTAAGTAGTGCTACCCCAGGTGAAGGTGGTGGGCTCAGGGCAGTAAGTAGTGAAGATGGTAGTCTCCAGAGTAGTGGTGACATCCTCCTCCTCACACTCATCAGGACAAGAGGTGATAGTCAAAGTGGTGGGACTAGTGACAGTGAAAGTCTCGCCACCCCAAGTGAAGGTGGTAGGCTCATCACAGTAAGTAGTGAAGATGGTCTCGTCAACAGTGACAGTAGCGTTGGGCTGAGTGACGAAGGTGGTAGACTTGAGGTCAGGACCAGCAGAACCACTAGCACTAGGGACTACAGCAGAGTCCGAGGGAGCAGCGTTCGAGGGAACGACGTTAGAGGGAGCAGCGTTCGAAGGAACAACGCTCGAGGGAGCAGCATCAGAGGGAACAACGCTCGAGGGAGCAGCATCAGAGGGAACAACGTTCGACGGGACAACAGCAGAAGGGGCTTCGTCCGAGGAAACAATATCCGAGTGAACAGCAGGAGGAACGACGTCAGTGGTAGTCGTGGTAGTAGCGTCAGTAGAAGTAGCAGTAGTGGTGGGAGCAGGCTCTTCAGTGGTAGTAGAGCTGGTAGAGCTGGTAGAGCTGGTAGAGCTGGTGGAGCTGGTGGAGCTAGTAGAGCTAGTAGAGCTGGTGGAGCTAGTAGTACTGGTGGGAGCAGTAGAGCTGGTAGAGCTGGCAGTACTAGTAGGAGCAGTGGAGCTGGTGGAGCTGGTGGAGCTGGTGGAGCTAGTTGTAGTGGTAGGAGTGGTGCTGGTAGTGCTGGTAGTGCTGGTAGAAGACGTCAAGTACTGGGTCTCGCAAGTGTAGCTCGAACAAAGGTCAGTGAACCATTCGAAGGTGCTGCAGTGATCAACATAATCCTGGGGAATGCTGCAGCTCACGTATCCTGTCACACCAGGAGCGAATTCCGGTGTAGGGTAGGTGAAAGTTAAAGTGCTGCAGTATCTGGACTGCGTAGTGTCGGCACCCTTGGTCGTGCAAGCAGGGACCGTAGGGTTGTAGTAACAGACGTTTTGGTAACAACCGTAAACCATAGGGGTCTCAGAAGGGCCATTTTGGGCAAGCGCCAATGCGCCGAAGAGTACGATATTAGCAAACATAGTTTATCGGAATCGATGTCTCCCAAAATAGACACCCGTCCCTTTAAATAACATTTGTATAGGTTTAGGTCAACAAAGATCAAATTTGCCCAATATTGTCAAGATGCTTTATCATCAACTGTGGATTTTGAAAGATCTTGAAAAATACAACAGATGCTCGACCTAATAGCCAATCAAGCCCACTTCCATGGCGCGATCTCTATTGGATTTATTAAAGCCCAATTAGTACATCACGTGTGATATTTGTCTCATACGTCTACCTCTATGAGTGTATTTTGTAGCACTGAAAATTAAACAGGTTAAGGGTTTTATTCTTTTTCAGAGCACGGCGGTTGTATGTAACATGCATATGACGCGCTTAATAATAATCGCGAAAACAACAGTCATTGCGTATTACGTCAATGAAGAATATATTGTGGCGGGATAGCAGTAGTAAATGCTGAACGCTTGAATGTATCAAAAGAGCTGCTCTACACAGGTTGCATTTATTTGTCTCTCAGGCGCGATACCTGTTTTAAGCCTCTGAATATAAACTCGTCGTCGGCGGTGTAACTTCATTTTGAGTTATGTTATCCGCAATGCATGGGTTAGTGCAGCAGCTGCACTATAAAAAACTGGAATGCAGCTGCGTGTAGGGTTGTGACAGTATAGTCCGCACAGGTAAATCAGTATATTCTAAATTGAGCGTCTTTTAAAAAGATATTTATACTGTCTGTGCACCATTTCTAGTGCGAACGAAAGATACAGGAGGGGATCTGTGCATGCCGAATGAAATATTAGATGCGGGGAAGCACATGTCGTATGGGTGGTTTACGTGAGGTAGCACGCTGGGCACATTCCGATAAGCAGATTGTGTCATTGTTGAATCGTAAGCGGTAGCGGGTACCCACTAAACAGTTTATAGTGAACTTACTAATAGGGTTCGCGTTTTAGCCACAAATTTTTGCTTTTGCGGGGTGCTGACATGCTCGGATTATTGCATATTCATAGGGCAGCCCACAACGGTATGCTTTATGAAATGTATACATTTGTAGGACATTATCGACAGTTCTATTCAGAGTCATCTTAAACCGATGACGTTTAAATTGTAGCGGCCCGTCACCTGTTTGTATTTAGAGAAATCAAAATGTTCATGTATCAATCACAGTTGGTTTAACGTGTTATACTAATGCTAAATCTATTTAATTGTTGTCGATCCGATTATCTGGATCTGCGGACACTGCACGCACAGCATCGCAAATCTGTAAATTAAAAATACACTAACTAGCACCTCAGTAGCAAGCGAAACCACAAAGCCAAAGATGGGTTCGTGCAGATGACTGTTGCGTAAACAGGGTCATCTGAGTGACACGATATACACAAGTTATATACACATCATGGCTGTGACATTGGGATTTTCGACGCCCCAACACAATGGTGTACGTCTGTGCTCAGTATTGGAGACCGGGATTTACACTAGAATTACCCTATTAACAGTTCTGGAGTCATGAACACAAGGAATTACCCAACACTTAATGTAATAGTATACGAGCACATAAAGACATCAGCAGATATTTACAGCACGCGGATACGGATTTGCGAGGTGTGGTCTTACGAAGTACGATATATAGTGCGTCATGTGAAGTCACTTCCCTTGCATATTTCGCTGAACACGACAGGCGTTGATCGTTTCTGGCCAGTAAGATTTAGACCTTATAGATCTTATAGACCTGAATCCCGAATTCAGCATTTATTTAACCTATGTCTGTTTTAATAAGTAAAAGATATTAGTTTAATGGTTAAATCTATTTTACACATAGAAACCAATAGTTCAAATTGTCCAGGTCGACTACCGGTCAGTAGTCTCTAAAAACACTACAGTGATCTATCTAGTAAAAGCTGAAGAGCAGAATACGCGACGTGCTCCTAGCAATATAACCGGCAGCATGTTGCAGCATGTTGTATGCAGCAATTCATACAATTCATGCAACAGGTGAGATCAGGTGGGATATGATAAAACCAAAACACTAAAAAAGCGTGATAGAAACGTTTTTAAGGCGCGCTTCGTATATTGCCACTTGTTGAACAGACTGACTACCTGTTAAGAAACAATTAGCTACGTTGAGACAATACTTTTTCAACGAAAATAATCAAAGTTTAGAATACATCTGTAATTTTGTCTTGTGTACAACGTTCTATTTGCTGAGTTTGTGGGTCTCTACAATAGAGTCCAGCAAATTCTGACTGAAGGCCTGCACCTGTTTGAAATTGGTTTCGAAACCAGAGACGCCGCCGTAGTATGGGTCTTCTACAATGTAGTCCAAGTTTGTGTTTCCCTTATAATCGCCGAACAATTGCACCTTCGCTTTGCACGATTTAGGGGCAACCTTCTGTAAATTGCTCAGATTGCTGCGGTCCATGCCAATGATATAGTCGAATTCGTTGAAATGAGCCGGCTTGATCTGCTGGGCTATATGGTTAACTGGAACCTTGTGCTTCCGGCAAGTCTCAACCGTACGCTCGTCAGGCTCGTGACCTACATGGTACGCACCTGTTCCGAAGCTGTCGATTTCAATAGAGTTATCGTACCCAGCTTGACGGACGGTTTCTGCGAACACGGCCTCAGCCATAGGAGAACGGCAGTAATTGCCTAAACAAACAAACGCTACTTTAACCATTTTACACCAGTATAGTACGTGTCGGGATCCTAAGCGTTAGTAATTATTAATTAATGTCACTTCTGTTTACGTAGATGCACACACGTTAAACTAAACCGAGAGGTCTTGTGCCTGAGCCCCATTATCGGTAATGATACTACATACCGTTAAATTGGCGTTCAACGGTTTAGTGTTTTGATTTGTGATTTGTGATTTGTGATTTGTTTAGTACTCACGTTGGCCAATTCTAGTCACGTGCTTTGTTTCGGCAGTGCCTTGGCACCGAATACAGTATACTCCATAATTGCCAAGTCGGCAGTTGACTTATAGTGCATAAAGTGTATTTTTATTAATGACAGATCCCATTTAAAATGTACTCCAAACCGCACTCGTAAACTTATTCTCTCCTTTAACGCCTACAATTACGGTCTATTCACACGTTGTACTATTTGTTTATTACGACGAATCATTGAAGATTATTTCAGGGTAGGGGGTGTGGTGACTAGGCCGTTCAGAGTGAAGCGGGCCATAGATGCGCGTGCTACAAGGAACGGGTTATTACGCTATTAGAAATCGACTTTTTGTGTCAACTTCCATAACTTCCTCGACAATGCTTCGCACCCTGGGAAAAGCCATTCGCACGCGTGCATACAGCATTGCTTCGTACACGGGCACTAAAAACGCAAGCGGCAACTACGTAGTCCCGCTTATTGCTGGTGACGGTATTGGCCCCGAAATCAGCGACGCTGTGCAGAAGATCTTTGCTGCGGCCGAGGCCCCAATTGAATGGGTTCCGGTTGACGTCACTCCTCGTATCGAGGACGGCGTGCAGAAGTTCCCTGACAGAACCGTTGATCTCATCAACAAATACAAGGTTGCTTTGAAAGGCCCTCTTGCTACCCCCATTGGCAAAGGACACGTCAGTTTGAACCTCACTCTGCGCCGCACTTTCAATCTGTTCGCCAACGTCAGGCCCTGTAAGAGCATTAAAGGCTACGAAACCTCTTACTCTAACGTGAACACCATCCTTATTCGTGAGAACACCGAGGGCGAGTACTCCGGTATCGAGCACGCTGTCACTCCCGGCGTGATCCAGTCCATCAAGCTGATCACTGCTAAAGCCAGTGAGCGCGTTTGCCAATTTGCATTCAACTACGCTAAAGAGACCGGCAAGACCAAGGTCCTCGTGGTCCACAAAGCCTCGGTCATGAAACTCGGCGACGGTTTGTTTGTTAGTAGCGCCGAGAAGATCGGCAGCCAGGAGGAGTTCAAAGGCATTGAACTGCACCACGAGCTTATTGACAACACCTGTCTCAAGATGGTCCAGGATCCTAGCTACTACGAGGAGTTCGTCATGGTCATGCCGAACCTTTACGGTGACATCATGTCTGATCTCTGCTCCGGTCTGATCGGCGGTCTCGGTCTTACCCCTAGTGGTAACATGGGTATCGACGTCTCTATTTTCGAGGCCGTCCATGGCTCTGCTCCCGACATTGCCGGCAAGGGCCTTGCTAACCCTACTGCCTTGCTTCTCTCGTCTGTGATGATGCTCAGACACATGGGTCTTCACGAGAAGGCTGATGTCATCGAGAAGGCCGTTCTCGAGACTCTTGCTTCTGGTAAAGAGAACATCACCAGAGACTTGAAGGGCACCGCCTCGACCGACAAGTTCACGTCCGAGGTCATTTCTAGAATATCCCAATAAATGATCACCCCAGTAAACGATCAATAAATGTTTCAATAAATGTTTCAATAAATGTTCCAATAAATGCTCTAATAGCATTAGATTTACTTGAAGAAACGTATATATTTATACATGTATCATGCCGTATCGTATTCAGTGCTCAGTATACACAGCAAACAGCCACGCAACCACAAAGTCGAACGCGTTGACACGTAAGACCACAAGTCCACGTCCACAAAATCACAAACCACTAAACCATAAGTCCACAAAACCATAAGTCCACAAAACCGTAATGCCACCACAAACGCGTCTAAACGCGCCTAAACGCGTCCGAACGCGTAACCACATTGCAACCACATTGCAACCACATTGCAAAGAACATTGAAGGCGCAATGAACCAGTAATCGAATACCACAGTTCTGAAGTAGGCATAAAAGTAGAAGAGAAAAGTGAAAAGTGAAAAGTGAAAAGTAAAAAGTAATAACTAGACCAGCCGAACAAAATCAACTGTATTGTTTCATAAATTTATTGTGGAACGTAACAAATTTATTGCTCAGGTCTTCGCCGCCTGGAGCCAAGAAGGTGGTTCTGAAATGCATAGTGTGTTTCTTTTGTCCGAACCCGCTGCCAGGAACGACGCAAATACCGGTTGATTTAAGCAATTCCATTGCGTAGAAAGCATCAGGTGACACATTTTGACGCGCAGCCGCCTCAACGGCCTTTGCGGGTATAGTGATTCTCGGGAACAAGTACATAGCGCCCTGGGGTTGCTGGCACTCGACGCCCTCCATTTTGTTGAATGTCTCGAAAAGCTGTTCAGCTCTACTTCTCAAAGTAGTCAGAATCGTGTCGCGCTCAGTGGCGTACAGTTCGTAGCTGTCGTCGCCCTCTTTAGGTGGATTTACCATGATCTCGGTAATGACCTGACCAGTGACTGAAGGACAGAGCTCTACACTGGCCATTTTATAGAGCTCGTCCACAACTTCAGGCTCGAATCCGACGACTTCCATGTACCCGCCGCGCTGGCCGCACTCGCCCAAGAACCCCTTGGATGTGGAATTCAACGAAACGAGCTGCACGGACTCGTAGCTGCTGTCTGCTTCCTTCAGTTCGGAAAGAATCTTTTTAAACGAGTGGAACTGGGGCGCGTGGTTTTCGAAAACGTTGGTTTGGTAGACCTCGTCAGCAACCACAATCAAATCCTCGTTCTTAGCAACCTCAAGTATCTGTTTGACCTGCGACTCGTGCAGAACAGAACCGGTGGGGTTTCCCGGGTTGATGACTACTAGCATTTTAGGGTCGATCTTCTGGTGTCTCGCAGAGTGAATACTGTCTTTAATGACCTGGATATTAGTTCCCCATCCGGCCTCTTCCTCTAAGTAGTACCCTACAAAGTTAGACCCAGTCAACGCAGCTGTTGCTGAGTAGAGGGGGTACTGAGGAACGGGCACAAGAACACCAACATTGCTGTTGCTGGCAATTAAAGACATGACCTTAGAAACAGCGGCGCTGGCGCCAGCACTCAAGAAAATGTTCTCAGGATCAGCGGCAAAACCGTCTCTTTTCGCAATAAAGTCCGCGACCTTCTGACGGATGTATGGAATGCCCTTACTGTGCGAGTAAGCACCGACGCTGCCGATATTCTTGAGCAAGACTTTCGCGCGCTCGAGAGCGTCTTTAGGGAAAGCCGAAGCAGCCGTCTTCAACAGCGCGGGGTACTGCACAAGAGCAAGGACCTGGCGAACAAAAGTCAGCGGTTTCTGATCGAGTTGTTGGGGGTTGCCAATGTTGAGAAATGTGACCTTGTTGAAACTGTGCGAATCAGGGTCGCGCAGCAGGTCGCTGCAGATCTGCTCGGCCTTGAGAGCGAGAGGGCCTCTGACAGCGTACTTCGCTTTAAGGATCCGGGGATTTACAGCCGCTTTAGTGAGAACCATTATACCTTCTTTTGTTTAAACTGAAATTTCACTCGAAATAGTCGGTGAACCGTTAACCCTTTACAAGGGCAAGGGTATTAACACTGCACACCCACTCACCACTTCGGTTTTTAAGAGTCAATTCCGATAACGCTCCCAATATCGCTTATCTGATAACTCCGCGAACGTGACCGCAACCTGTAGCCGAACGACGCTAATAAAATTACAACAGGTTTATGCCTAACGCTAATACACTCCGATACAGGAGGCTTGAAACTGTTGCACACACATCCGCATACACGCACATCCACACACATTTATACATATTTACACACATTTATACACATCTGTAAATGCGTGTATCATATATATCATATACATCATCTATATCGTGTATCCAAAACACACTATCGTCTACTCAGTTATCTGTCTATTAATACACCAGCCCTTACACAACAGCCACAACAGCCTCAACAGCCTCGATTACGATACTGTTACGGATACCGCCCATGCCTCCTAGCCCTGCATGGCCCATACCGAGTATGGCATGTAGATATAGCGTAGATATAGCGTAGATATAGCGTAGATATAGCATGTAGATATAGCATGTAGGATATAGCATGTAGATGTAGGCTTTATAGGATGTAGCATGTAGATGTAAACATATGGATATACATGTATAGATGGATATGGATATAGGAAGTAGGATAGGAAGTAGAAGTAGGATAGGAAGTAGAAGTAGGATAGGAAGTAGAAGTAGGCATACGATACAGGTAGTAGAAGAAGTAGGATGGGAAGTCGATGTGGATTAGATTAGATTCAAGAGATTACAAAAACTGTTTATACTCCCGCAGAATCACTGGAACCGAGGATGCCGGCAGAGCGCCGACTTCTGTGATGACCTTGGATATGAACTTCTGATCGGTTAGATCAAAGAACACGAGATTCTCGTCCAAACGCCCCGCCTTTTCTTTAGGAATGAACTCATTAACACTGAACGAATCGAGCTGGACCCTGTCGCTGAATTTGATCGTTTCGCAGAGCACAAGCACCGGGATACTGCGTGCCGAAGCCATCATTGCGACCATTGAAGTTCCGGCCCGGGAATAGAGGTTGCCGTTCGAGACCATAGCGTGAGCGCCCACCATTAATGTGGAGACGCCCTTGATGACGTACGGGATGGCCGAGAGCAGGATATACGTGACTGGAATCCCGACTTCCATTAGGGATTTAGCAGCCTTTTTGCCTTCGAACAGCGGCGGCGAGTCGGCAACCACTACCCCGAATTTTTTGTTCTGAACAGTGTACGCGTGGATGAGTGTACTCAAAACGACTTTGCTCCGGCCATAAGTCAAAACAACATCGCCGTCTTGGACGTGGCTCGACGCAGTGTCAACGATTATTCTGTCTGCGACATCAAGCCGATCTCTAATAAACACATTGATGCTCTCAATTAAATACTCCTTGGCCTGGCTGTCGTCGATGTCTATACTGAGCCCGCTCGTTTCCTGTTTTAACCACCGGATGGCGTTGCCCATTGACACGCTTAGCCCGCGGCCGCTTTTCAGAACCTCGATCTGCTGTGAAAGGTGTGAAGCAAAGCTGCGGCTGAAGACAGTATTAGGTGGCGGCTTGTAGTCCTTCACCACCTCTTGAAACGCGATCATCATCGCGCGGCACCGGCTCGTAGACCCGATGATCCGGCAGCTCTGCATTTGCAGAGTTAGATGCAGAATCGCGGAATGGACCTGTTTTTTCGAAACAATAGCTTTCGGCTGCTCGATGCCGCTGAACAGGCCTGTCGAATTAGCGCTTTTGGTCGCAGCGGTTCCTGTGCTTTGAGGAGTGGAAGAGGCATTGTTGTTGTTGGCTTTGCCGGGGCCGTTAGGAGAGGGCGCTGCCGATTTCCGGGCCTGTCTCTGCGCCTGCTTCTGCTTCTTCTTGAGCTCTTTCAGTTCTTTAGCAGTGGGTTGTGTCATAAGGAAATTATAAACACTTCACCAGCAATTATGATATTTCAAGTACAGCTCCTTGAAATTGTCTGGATTGAATTAGTAATCGGAGTACAGTACATACTCATACAATACTCATGCAATACTCATGCAATACTCATGTACACACATGGACATACTCATACAATACTCATGCAATACTCATGTATACACATGGACATACTCATACACACACTCATACTCATACATGGGTACACTCATATCATATCGTATCATCACATACTCTTGAACAGACGACATCACTCAATTGCTTTCATTAACAAGGCGCGTTTATGGCTTCTTTGTGATACGTAATACCCGTAACCGTTTTAAAATATAGTTGGTTTTCTTTACATTAACGCTCTAAAAACCTCTGAATTGTTTGATTAATTAAGACCTTCTAGTTATTATTTCACAACCGTTTATTCATTTATTCCAGGCATTTTATTACGCGCAAACATCACGTGGAATTGGACAATCTTTAGTCCGCTAAATTGATCAAGGTTTACGGAAGGCGCAAAGACTGACTTCTACATAGAATGGTAAAAAGAGAAGACCTTGAATCCATCAACGCGCAACTGACCAAGCTTGACGCGGCAGGAATCGTCCAGTGGGCTGTAGAGAATGTAGAAGGCCTTTTCCAAACCTCGGCTTTGGGATTGTCCGGATTGGTTATTCTGGACATGCTTTCGAAGATTCTGCCAAGCCATAGCCAGCAGAAAGTCGATCTGATTTTCATTGACACGCTGCATCATTTCAAAGAGACTTTAGACCTGCTGCAGGCAGTGAAGACGAAGTACCCTAACACGAAAGTGCACGTGTACAAACCCGAAGGCTGTGAGACCGAGAAGGAGTTTGCGGAAAAGAACGGCGAGAAATTATGGGAGACTAACGAACTGCTTTACGACTACCTTGTCAAAGTCGAGCCTGCAGACAGGGCGTTTAAAGAGCTCGGCGTCAAGGCGGTGTTTACTGGCAGAAGACGCAGCCAAGGCGGATCAAGAGCCGAATTGCAGCCAGTGGATATCACTGAAGACGGGATGGTTAAAATCAACCCTTTGTACAACTGGTCTTTTGAGGACGTGCGCGATTACATGCAGAAAAACAACGTCCCTTCAAACGCATTGCTGACCAAAGGGTACAGATCAGTGGGCGACTACCATTCGACCGAGCCAGTCAAGGAAGGCGAGGACGAAAGGGCTGGTCGTTGGAAGGGCAAGGCGAAGACCGAGTGTGGAATCCACGACACTAAACGGTTTGCCGATCTTCGCAACTAGCTACTCACATACTCACATTACTCAATACTCAGTACATATGTACCTGTTTACTACTATTCTTCAATTCTACTTCAATTCTACTTCAATTCTACTTCTATTCTACTTCTATTCTACTTCTATTCTACTTCAATTTCACTTCAATTTCACTTCTATTCTACTACACTCCACCTCAATTTCACTTCACTTTCACTTCATTTTTTCTTCAATTCTACTTCTACTATTCTTCAATTTTTCTTCAACTTTACTACACCTCAATTTTACTACTTTTACTACTGTTTACTTCAACTTTACTACACCTCAATTTCCACACTGTTTACTTCAAATCCAATTTTGTGGTTCGCACGACATATTGCCACACTATACGCGCTATGGCGCTACAGCTACAGCAGGAGGAGGTAAAAGTGTGATGACTAACAACAGTTAATTTCTCGCTTTGTTTTTTGCCTTTTAAAGGACTTGTAACCATAACAGTAGCCATGCCGTCTACCAAAAACACTGAAAAACCATGGGACACGCCCGATATTGACAAATGGAAGGTCGAGCCCTTCCAACCCGAAGACCTTGCTAGCCAGACCCCATTCCTTGAGGAAAGCAGTTTTGTCACTTTATTTCCTAAATACCGAGAAGCGTATTTGCAGAGCATTTGGGGAGACTTGAGCCGCGAGCTCTCGAAATACGGGATCGAGTCTGTTCTCAATCTGCTTGACGGGTCAATGATGGTGAAAACCACTAAGAAAACGTACGACCCCTCTATTATTCTCAAAGCGCGCGATTTAATTAAACTGCTGGCCAGAAGCGTGCCGTACCCGCAGGCAGTGCGGATTCTTCAAGACGATGTCGCCTGCGACGTTATTAAGATCGGCGGAATGGTCATCAGCAAAGAACGGTTCGTCAAACGGAGACAGAGGTTGGTGGGCCCGAACGGAAACACCCTTAAAGCCCTCGAGCTTTTAACAAACTGCTATATTCTCGTGCAGGGCAACACCGTCGCCGTGATGGGCCCGTACAAGGGCTTGAAAGAGATCAGGCGGATCGTTGAGGACTGCATGAAAAACATCCATCCAATCTACCATGTAAAAGAGTTAATGATCAAACGAGAACTCGCAAAGAAACCAGAGCTTGCAAACGAGGACTGGAGCCGGTTCCTCCCGCAGTTCAAGAAACGCAATGTCGCGCGCAAGAAGCCGAAGAAGGTCAGAGAGAAGCGCGTTTATACGCCGTTCCCGCCGGCCCAGCAGCCGCGTAAAATCGATCTCGAGATCGAGAGCGGTGAATACTTTTTGTCGAAACACCAGAAAGACGCTGCTGCAAAAGAACAGAAGAACGAGAAGCGCAGAGAACAGAAGGAGGAGACCGCCAGGATCCGGTCTAAGGATTTCGTTCCTCCTAAAGAGGATTAGTTTACATCGATATCCGATATAATCCATTCACAATGTAGTCGTGTATCCACAATGTCGTATATCCACAATGTCGTATATCAATGTCGTATAATCGTATAATTGAAATTCACTTCACAATGGCATTGACGGAGTGACGGTATCGCACGCCCCTGTACGACTTCCCAGTCTCGGTTTGTTTGTTTTCTATCCTGATTCCGCGGACGTGCACACCGCTAATGCATTTCCCTTGAACGGAGTAGCTCACATTGGCATACAATGGGTAAACTGACTCGGAATGCGTATCAGTGGCCAGCGCGCTTAGACTGCTTTTCCAGCCAGTAGGCGTCGACTTCTCGAAACTCAGTTCGCATTTATTGGGATTCGAAACGTTGAAATTGCCAGCAGTCGAGCTCAGTTCTTTGACTAGATGCACGCCCTCTGGAAACACAATTTCAGCTTTCAGGTCCTGGACAGACTCGATTTTCGTATCAATGGCAGTAGCCAGATTCAAACAAAAACTCCCGTTTGCATTGCGTTTGATGCTGGCGTGTAACAAGAACCTTTCAGCTGCTGGAGCCGAGTAGCACGCAATGCGCGAGAACCCGTCAGGAGGGATCAGTTTTATGACTTTGTTGTTGGATTCATGGTACGTTTTCAAATCAACTGATCGGTGGAACCTAAGAGACTCAATTGGCCTGTCGAGCTCGATCGTTGTTTCGGGAAGCCCGTTCATTCTCGATTTAAGGAAAATCTCTCCTTGGATCGAGGGCGACGTCGCATGCATGCACTCTATCGACTCTAGAATGTCTACTAACAGCTCCTCGTTCGCATGCTTCACGTCTTTCCGCCGCCAAAGAAGCTCGTACGACGGCTGGGCGCTGTTCCGGCTAGTATTCGTTGACGAGATCGTCGCGGGGCCGGTTTGGAACATTTTGCTGAAAACGCTGTTTTCCTGTACTAGCAGCCTGATAATATCAGGCTCCATGACGCGCGGAACGCCGGTGTCCAGCATGACCGCGTAAATAAGCACTATCGTGGCTTTGTTGTTTTTCAGTAGAAAGGGGCTGAATTTGACTTCAAAGTAAGACTCTACTGCGAAAATAAACTGGTTCAGGATTTCTTCGACTTCAATAACCGGCGCCTCGACCCCGACAAGCATAACAAACGTCATTGTCTTGTATACCTTCACATACATAAGCTCCTCGGCAGTAACCGGTAAAAGACACTGCGAGCTGCTTTCGCCGCTATTTAGTTTTCCTTTAATACTGCTCAACGACACATTCGAGAGGTACGCGTGATGCATTAACGACGCACCATTCTCGTCTAGAATGTACAGCCCATTGATCATTGCTGAATAATACTCCTGCTACTCCTTACTATACACCCACACCTCACCCACACCTCACCCACACCATTACACTACACACACTACACACACTATACACACTATACACACTATACACACTATACACACTACAACATACACTAAGCATGCACTACACACTGCACACTGTACATTGCACCATATATTGTTTGCACATTTAGTTAGTTAGGATGGTATGGATGGTATGGCTGGTTAGTTAGCTGGTTAGGATGAATAGTTAGTTAGGATGATTGTCAGGATGGATGGTATGGCTGGTTAGTTGGTTAGTAGAATGGTTAGTAGGTTGGTTAGTTGGTTGGTAGAATGGTTATTTACGTTTGGATAGTTGGATAGTTGGATAGTTGGATGGTTATTTACGTGTATTTTATTAAATTCTCGTCAACAGATCGAACGCCCCGGTACCGCCAGTGAACGGCCGGCCAACAACGATCCGGGCCGAAGGCGACCGCAGGTCCTCAGAGTCGCCGTTGAGAACGGTCTTTACAAGGAACTGGCACGTCGACTCGAAACTCATTTTAAGGAATGGCGACGTCGACGAGTCTAGCCCTTGACGACTGAACGGAAGGTATGTTCCCTCCCTGGTCATCATATCGGCAATCAGGTCTAAATGACGCGTGTTGACAGTGATGGCGTACGTTTGGAAAACATTGTTGATCTCGTTCACGATCGTCTGGCGCGCAGCCTCGACTCCGTAGGTATGCAGAACCGCGCTGACATCGTTCGAGGTGATCCCGTCAACGTTGACAAACATGTCTTCGTTCCAAAGAGCCTCGAAGTTGACGCCTTCGGTGATAAGAACGCGGCCGGATTTGTGCGGCTGGCGAATACATCTCTCGATGTTCTTCGTTTCTCTGATAACGACTTTACGGCACAAGTCTTCAAGGATGTTCACCATCAACAACTTCTTGCCGGTGGCCTGGTACTCGAGATCGAATTGACACCACTCGCCGGCCTCGTCGTCGAAATTGAATTTAGAAACCGTGCGGTGAAGCTGCACGACCGCGTTCTGGCGCTCGCGAGCACGATCGCTCAGTTGCTGGCCTTCGCTCATAGTCGTGTTAGTGTCAACATCCATCTTGGTCTCGTCCTCTTCCTCTTCCTCAGACTGTGAAGTCTCGGAATCAGCTTCAGACTCAGAGTCGCTGTTACCAGACTCTTCAGAAGCAGACTCCACTTCGCTTTCGTCGTCTTCAACTTGAGCATCCTCTTTGTCTTCCTTGGCTCCTTCGTCTTTGACCTTCTCGCCGTCCTCTTCGTTGTCGCTATCAACGTCGCTTTCGCCGCTGTCGTTCTCGGCATCGGCTTCAGTCTCGTTCTTTTTAGCCAGAGTCTTGTCGGAAGTGACTGCACTCTTTTCGGGATTGCCGATCTGGTTAACAATGCCCATATCAATACGCTGCTGGCGACGGACCTCTTTGCTGACGGTCTCCTCAAGCATGTAAAGGAACTTGTTGCTAAGAATCTCTTCGACTTCACGTTGAGTGACGTCGTACTCGTCTTCGTACTCTTTCCGGCTATAAAGCTGGATTCTGATCGTGTACGAACGCACAGGCTTGCCAGCACCGTCGTACTTATTAGTCTCACGAACGACTACCTTGTCAATAAGCTGGCTGAGGACAATACGAGTAATGCTCTTAGCAAACGCATCGGCTTGCTCGTCGTTGATCTCGTCTTTGATGGGGAGCAGCATTTGCGGGGTCTTGATGTTAGCACTAGCTGTCATAATGATCTCACGCATACGCGGAATACCAAGGGTGACATTCGCAGCACCATGACCAGCGAAATGGAAAGTGTTCAGCGTCATCTGGGTAGACGGCTCGCCAATACTCTGTGAAGCAACAATACCCACTTGCTCACCAGGCGCAACAGTGCTCTGCTGGTACTTAAGCTGCATCAGACTCTTGAACTTCTTGCGCTGTTTCTTGTCTTCGGCAAACAGTGCAGCAGCGTTCTTGTCGAGATCAGACTCGAAACTCGTGCTGACGGAGCCAATGTACTTAGCAGGGTTGTAAACAGCAGTGACGGGGTCTAAACTCTCGCCAGCGTGCTTCTTCTCGTGTTTGTGAGCCTTCTTGACGTAGGACATCGCTTTGGTGTCGTCGAGGTTGTCTAAATCGTCAGAATCAGGGATATGTTTCTGAAGCAAGGACTGCATGTTCTCAGCACAGAACTCGAACTCGGTAAGGAAACTCTCTTTAGTAGTATCGATACTGTCGCCGCCGTACATGAACTGCAGCAGCGTGCCGTCAGTGTCTCTAACCGTGTTGTCGTACTCGACATGAACACCTTCAAGCTGTTTGATAAGGCACCTTTGCAAGTACCCACTTCTACTGGTCTTGACGGCAGTGTCAATAAGACCTTCACGCCCGGCCATACAGTGGAAATAGTACTCCTGAGGACTGATTCCGCTGTAGAAACGGTTGGCAATATACCCACCAGCTCGGATGTTCGTGTCAAAGGGCTTGAACGACGGCAACGTCTTGCCGCTGACCATAACCGGAACACGGCGGCCCTCAAGCGCTTGCTGGCCGAGTCCGCACATGATCTGCGACACATTGACGTTCGATCCTTTCGCACCAGACAACGCCATCATCTGCATACTGTTCCTGGGGAACTTTTTAGCCGTGCCGGCAGGAATACAAGTGCTAACAACTTGTGAAGTGATCGCGCCGGCTTTGCTCTGAGTAACGGCGTCCAGAATCCCGAGTTTAGAATCATCACGTAGAATCTCCTCCATCCGTCTTCTGAACTCCTTAGAATTAACGGTTTCGCCAGCAGGCATGTTAGTCACTTCTAGCGCAGCCTCGTAACCGCAAGTCTCAGTCTTCTTGAGAATGTCGTTACGCCATTTGTCGCCTTCAGCAGTAAGACGCAGATCGTCCATACCACACGTCAGCGCGTACCGCATGTTGAACTTCGTGAACAGCCGCCCAAGCACTGAGAGCAGAAGACCAGCATAGTCAGGCCCGAAAACCTCGTAAACAGCATGAACAAGTCCATGATCACTTGCACCATACTGCGACTTGTCGAGAATACCAATAAGCAGCTCACCGTTGTGGAACAGAACGGTGTTTTCTTGACTGTCTTGAGACCAGTACTCGTTCTTCACTTTGTTCGAACTCTTCAAGTTAAGACCAGGTCTGTCAAGAGGGCATACATTAAGCATAACCGTCGAAATGATCTGTTTACCAGTCCACATGTTTCTCGGTTTCTGAACAGCAGGCGGGACCAGAATGACCCTGTCACTGGAGAATTTCCCGTTTTCAGGCGTGACTGATCCGTAGACAAGCTGCTGGTACTCCTCACGCGTGAACAGCGAGTCTTTGCTCGTGAGCCATACACCGGCGCTGATATGGTCCTGAATAAGGCCACGCAACGGTTTTCCGGAGGTAGGCGTCAAGTACTGGTTGTTCGTGTTGGCAATCAGCATCGCCTCAGCCCTCGCAAGCTCGTTCTGCGGGAAGTGCATGTTCATCTCGTCACCGTCGAAATCGGCATTGTACGCACCGGTGTTCGCGTAGTGCAAACGCAGCGTCTTCTCTTTGGGAAGAACCCGGACAATATGGCCCATCATCGAGGCTTTGTGCAGAGTCGGCTGCCGGTTCATAAGCACGACGTCGCCGTTGCGGATGTGGCGGAAAACCTTTTTGTTAGCGCCAACACGCCCGGTTTTTCCGGCAGTGGGGGTCATTAATTGGTTAGCAATAGCTGTACGCTGTTCCAGGGTCATTCCAATTAACGACGTCAATTGGCCGACCTCGTTCTGCACATTGATCGCACCAGGCCAGGTGTCGGGGCCGTTAATAACTGCTTTACGCAGCTCCTCGAAATTATGCGGGGTAACCGGTTCGGGGAAAGTCAGCTTAACGGCAAAGACAAGCGGAACGCCGATCTCGTTCGTTTCTAAATTGGGGTCTGGACTAATAACGGACCGTGCAGCGTAATTGACACGTTTGCCCATCATGTTCTTTCTGAAAAGCCCCTCCTTACGCTCGAGGATCTGTTTGATGCCCGGAAGCGGGACAGTTCCGCCAGTAGCGGTCTTAGAGCTGTCGATGAACCCGGTGTAGTCGGTTTGCAGCTGCACAAACTGGTTCACCATCTGCGTCAAAGCCAGTTTCCGCGACTCCTGCGTAGCCTGCTTGTCTAGACTCAGCCTTTCGATCTCGTTGCTGTTCTCGACAATCCGCATGCTAGTTAGAAGCAGTTTCTGCAGAAGCTCAGTCATCGAGCTCACATGGATAGCATCACCCAATTCGCTCGGCAGACGGAACCGCGTAGGCGGAACAGCCACAATATTCGCGAAAAACATGTCGGCACTGACGTATTCAGTGCTAGGTCTTGAGTTGAACATGACTTGGCACAGAGACTGGTCAGCGCGGAAAAGAAGCCGGAGAAGCGAGCAGACCTCGATACTGCTCATAAACCGGTTGCCGTGCTGGCTCTTCAGTTTGAAATCAAGGTGCGGAAGCGGCTCTTCGACTGCTGCTGCCTCGCTCTCCCATTTCTTCAACCTCTCTTTGCTCTCAGTCTTTGACTCGACATTCGCCATGTTCTGTTTAAGCTGCCGATCGCTTAAACCAGTCTCGAAAATCTTGGTAACGCCGTCCCGACGGAATTTGGGGCTGAACATATTGCAATTGTCGCAGCGAGGGCGGGAGAGAAGGCGTGCGTACAGTTTTTTCAGTACATTCTTTCTCTCTTCGCTGATTGTAGAAGTCACAGTGCCGTTAACCGTCGATCTGCCTTCAGCAATCGCGATCCGGATCTTCTCGGCAACATAAGACTCTCTTCTAGTAATGACGTCGCGCGCTTTCTCGCTGCCTTTGTCCTCCTCTAAATCGAGCTGCACAAGCTCTTGCGACTCGATAATCAAGCCGTACTGCAGAAGCTTAAGCTGCATCTCGAAAAGGTGGCGCTCTTTCTCGCCCAGCCGGAAGCTGTGACAGTGCATACACGCAGAACGCAGAAGGACGTACATATGCCCGAAAAGCATAGGATGGTACGCGGGAACAGGAAGCAGAATATGTCCAACGTGTCCCATGCACCGGTGGGAGTCAAGGCCACAGGTCTGACAGGGATTCCGGCCATACGCGCCAAGCGAAAGATCGTACAGACCGCCGCTTACGGGGTGGCCGAGATTGTCGAAGATTTCAGGGCTGACAACCTCTTTTACACTCAGTTTCCGGATCTCGGGACCTTTTAGAAAGCCGAAGTCCACGGACTCCACTTTCGAGCCAACAGGAACCGCAATGTCCATTGGTATTTTGGTGGTTCAATCCTAGGAAATGAGATGAAAAAATTACTAGGGTTCGGTCATATATCTGGGCAGCCTTTTTTCACGAAATGGATGCAGGGTTTTTCTTGTATTAGTAATGAAAAATAACCTGATGGCTAAACTAGAAACTAGAAACTAGAAACTAGAAACTAGAAACCAATTAATCCTAGCTAATTGGTAGGATACATCTGCTTCAATCTCTCAATTTCGGAACGCATGGATTGGAGATCCTGCAGTATCATCGTTACTAGCCTCTCCTTCTCTGTGACTCTGCGGTTGAGTATATCGAGCATATAGTCTGTAGCAGTGTATGTAGTTGGCGCCCCGATTAGTTCATTATGCCATTGGTTGCTGGAACTCGATCTGTGCCGCTTCTTTGTATGTTCTTTCTTCACTTTAATCAGGGGTTCTGCTCCATGTCCTGATAACATGTCTTCGTCGTTTAGTAAAGTGCTCGAACTCTCAATTTCAGCGTCTTGAACTAAATGCCCTGGACCGGGTGTAGTTTGAACAGTTTGTATAGTTTGCACTTGCTCGAAATTAGGTGCGGGAATACGAGCATTTCCGAACGGTTTGGAAACTTCCACTTCGGGATGGACAATTGATGGATCTTGTTTCATTGGCGTGCTTGATTGCGCCGGTATAATATCGACTGAATTCTGTAATGACGCGACAGGCGCAGGCTGCATTGGTTGCGGTTCTGGTTTTGGTTTGTTCAGTATTTTAGCACTGTCGGGTTTCATTTTGCAAGACCGGAGATGTCTTTTGAAGTTATCCATCCGAGACGACTGGTACTGACAGAATACGCATTTGTGCACCGCAGACATTGTTGTCTAAAGAGGGTGGGTGGTTGCTTTTTAAATAAGTGTTGGGATCTAATGATCCAAATCAATTCTTCTTATCTACTCTCTTTAGTGCCACATTTTGTGAGAGAAATGTGAGAGAATCCGAATGAGGAAATGGAACTAGCTACTGAGGAAACGGTTTAAATGCTCGTCGAAATATATTAGATGAAAGCAATCCTCGCCGGAAAAATGGCACCTAAGGCCCTTAATACTGGATAATAATTTATAGAACTTATTTAAAGCTATTTTTCCTAGTTGAATACGACCCCACTTCTTACCGCCGTTCCCAGATCTCTCACATGCACACTGGCGCTTTATATAATATGCGGCTTCTACTCGCATAAGTGCAAGCGACGATATGTTCACATGCATCCATTCACATGCACCTATTCCGGTCTAATAAAAAAAGCACATCAGATCATGCGGAATATATAATTACAGAAACCGCAGCAAAAACAAAGATACTAGCTTGAAACTTCAATCTTAATAAAGACCGTCGATGCCGTTTTTAATTTATACCCGAAGACTAAAACTATGACCACTAGGAACAGTATGACCACTAGGACCATTAGGAACCAAACCGAGTAAAAGAGAAGACGCTTGATTAATTGATATTAGAGATTAAAGAAGCTCTGAAAGCTCAGAGGGGGCTTTAAAAAATTAGATATTGGAGTAAAAAAAAAACCGAAGCGTCGGCTCATAAAAATGAGACGCAATACCAAGAGAAGAGGCAGCTCAGCGGAATCATGTGTTTAGAAAACGGAATGAGCGAAAGCATCGAATCGTGGATAAGAGGAGAGGGGTGAGAAAAAAATAATAAAACAAGGCTTTTCATGCGTTCTCAAGAGCCTTGTCGATGCCCTCCTTGTAGGCGGCGGCAATCTTCTTGCGCTGGACCTTCTGGGCGCTAGTGACAAAGCCGTTCTCAGGAGTCCACTCCTCGTCGCTGAGATCGATGCCGGCAAGGAACTCAGCCGGTTTCAATTCACACTCCTTAGCAGTATCTCTCAACGAGTTCAAGATAGCAGTGTTGACTTTACGGTCGTGGATAGCGCTCTCAGTGTAAGTCATACCAAGCGACTCGCACAAAGACTTCAACGCAGGCTCCAAAGGCACTACAACGGCGACGGGGCGCGCGTGGAAGTTGTCAGCGATGACGCAAATGTTACCCACGTATTTGTTCGAGCGGTATAAAGCCTCAAGACGCTCCACGGCGACGTACTCGCCGTTCAAAGTCTTAACAAGGTTCTTCTTACGATCAGTGATACGCAGTTTGCCATCAGGGCTGAGCTCGCCGATATCGCCAGTAATGAACCAGCCGTCCTTGTAGGACTCGTCGGTCTCCTTTTGGTTATGGTAGTATCCCGCAGAGACAGCCGGGCCTCGGACCCAGATCTCACCCTGCATATTTTTCGCGAAGTAGCCAGACTCCGGAACGTCGACGAACTTGATCGTGACCGAGGGCACTAACTCACCAGTGGAGTCCATATCCACGGCAGTAGGTATCGAGATGGCGCACATAGCATTGGTTTCAGTGCAGCCGTAGCCCATAATCAAAGGAGCAAGAAGAGTATTGATGAAAAGACGAGTAGCGCCAGAGACAGGAGACCCGCCGTTCATGAGGTACACAAGTCTGCCACCAGTGGCCTCCTTTATGCTCTTGAACACAGTGTTATCAAGGAACCCGGACGGGAGATGCGATGCTTTAAGAGACTGCTTCAAACGGAAACTGGCCCAGAAAACCTTCTGGGCGAAGTACGAAGCTTTAGAAAGTTTCACATTGATACCCTTCTTAATCGCCTCGAAAACCGCCGGCACGCCAATTAGGATCGTCGGACGCAGCTCGCGCATATCACCCTTGCAGTTCCGCACGCTTGCGTCGGAAATGGTTCTAGGGTTACCGTACCCTAATGCAGCACCCCATACAAACACACAAAGCTCAGCTGTGAACTCGAAGATGTGCGCCAGGGGCAAGATACTCAAAAAGACATGACCAGGGTTTACGAACTTGGTGCCGACGTTACCTGTGGCACCAGTGATACCACCCAGAACAGTGCTGTGTTTGAGCACTACACCCTTCGGGGGACCGGTCGATCCCGATGTGTACATGATACAGCAAATGTCGGATGCTTTAGGGGGGGTGGCCGGAACAGGGTTCTCTTTACCGAGCTTCACGAGCTCGGTGTAGGAAAGGGTCTGGATGCCACCGTTGAGCTCGGTGTACGAGTCGACAATCTTCTTCTCGGCGTCGTTGAGCACTCCGCCTTCGTGGTCACGGTAAATAACAAAGCGGATGCTAGGGGTGTCCTTCAAAACTTTGGCAAGCGTGGGAAGGTTGGTCTTATCAAGGAGAATACCCTTAGTTCCTGTGTCGTTCACACTAGAGCGCAAACCCTCAATGCCGAGCGTGTCGTAAGCGGTGACGATAGTGATACTCTGTGAAGAACATCCGAGCGCTGTGAGCATCCATTCAGTGCATGTTTTAGCATAGACGTGGAACATATCCTGGCCAGGAGTAAACCCAAGCTTGACAAGACCGGCGCCGATATGGTGGCGGATTTTCTCGGCCTCGGCGAAGGTGTGCCACTCGTACGGACCGAGTTCGTAGAACTGCCACTCCTTGTTGACGTTCTGGATCTCGCCGTCAATTTTCTTAGAGATGACGGTGGTTTCTTTGTGCAGCTTGATGAACTTGCGCTGGCCGACGAAGTTGTTTTTGGCGAAGCGTTTAGACCCTTCCACAGCAAGCTCGTGAAGGGTTGTCACGCCCTCCATTGTGCGCGGGGCGCTCCATTCGCTCTTGGGAGCCATGAAACTACGGAACCATGGCGATTCTCCAGCTCTCTCGGCAGGTGCTACTTGAACGGCGTACTGAACCATGTGCTGTTAATGTAACTAGATAGTTGTATGTTTAGGGGTCACAGGGTTCTTACTATATAGTTTCCAAATCTGCCCTACATTTCCTCCCATCTTGGGAATCTGGATGGGGGTTGGGGGATTTAGGTAAGTTGTTGGGAGGTTTTTTTTTTCCCTGCCTGCATACCAATCTCTTAGGTACGTGTCACTACCGATAGTCGTATCCAGTAAGCCTGGAGGGTATAGGTACGCAGACCGTATCATGCGTTTGTCTCTGTTGTCAGCGTAGTCATGGTTGAGAAGTGATTGGGAAGTACCGTGTCATGCAGTGCCGTCTAACAGTGCCGTCTAACAGTACCATGTCCCAGTACCATGTAACAATGTGTAGAGGTATCATGTAACCGCGTAACAGTGTGTAGAAGTATCAAGTGCCTAGCAGTATCTAGTGATGGTATTATTAACAGTATCTAGTGCCCGCACGACTAATGCTAAGGCTTCTACATCCCGACCACTAAAACCAACCGCATGAACGCTAACAGAACTGGCGGCTCCCTCTTCGGGCAAACGCAGCCCCAGACCAACAGTTCGTTCACGTTCGGGCAGACGCAGCCTGCTAGCTCCTCGTTCACGTTCGGGGCGAACACTGCACCCGCTCCTGCTGGCGCGAACCAGCCAACTCAACAGCAACCAACCAGTTTGTTCGGAAACACACAACCAGCGAACGCTAATACCGGCAACTCGTTGTTCGGTGGAAACAACACCGCCAACACACAAGGGCAGTCTCTTTTCGGGTCTTCAACGCCTAGCAACACGGCCGGCACTGGTTTGTTCGGCAACCAGCAAACCAATACTAACAACACCTCCGGAACCGGTTTGTTCGGCAACAACAACGCTAACACCGCTAACACCGCTAATCCTGCGCAGCCAGCTCAGACTGGCGGGTTGTTCGGCAATAATGCCGGTTCTAGTGCTGGTACTGGCCTTTTCAACAAACCCGCTGCTCCTGCTAACGGTGCTAACGGCGCTGCAACTGGCGGTTTGTTCGGGAACAGCAAACCCGGTCTGTTCGGGTCTCAGCCTGCTGCTGGCGCTGGAACTGCTGGAACTGGAACTACTGGAACTACTGGATCTGGTTTGTTCGGTAAACCCAATCCTGCGCCATCTACTGGTTTGTTCGGCAACAACAACGCCAACACCAACACTGGAACTGGTTTGTTCGGTAATAACGCCAACAACAACGCCAACACTGGAACCGGTTTGTTTGGCGGCAACAACAACAACAACAACGCCAACACTGGAACCGGTTTGTTTGGCGGCAACAACAACAACAACAACAATGCCAACACTGGAACCGGTTTGTTTGGAGGAAATAACAACAACACTGGAGGAATTTTCTCGAACAATAATTCTACTGGTTTGTTCTCGAACAGCGGCCCGTTTTCTAACACCCAGCCCTTGGTGAGCACAATCGACCAGGCTTCGTACACTTTGCCGGATGTGAAACCGTCGGAGAAACTGTATACTTCTCTCTCTCTACCCGTGAAACGCGTCGCTCAGCCTCATCCTCCTCCGCCGAAACCCCGTTCTGAAGAAGGCGAGAACAGGCCTACAGCCTCTTTAGTCAGAGCTCGTACTGATGTGTTTGGCGGATCGCGTGCGCCGCCGCACGGGTCGATGGAACCGCGCCAATTGCTGAACTCGTATGAACAGTTCCTTAGAGACAGGCCTACAACTCTTAATATCGTTCCTCAAGCTAGTTCACGGTTGAGAGAGAACACGGCGCCCGTTGCGGCTTCTAGACCGGCTTTGAACCGGGTTCTAGACAAGGAACGCAAGGAACGCAAGGAGAACACCGAGAACACCGAGAACACCAATAACAGTGTTTTAGAGTCTTCTACACCCGAAGCTGCGAACGCAAAACTTGCCCAGTCGCAGCCAGTTCAGCCAGTTCAGCCAGTTCAGCCCATTGAGGAGTTAGAACCCAGTATTTTTTACCCTCGCACTCCCGGACTCAATGTGATAAAAGTTAACGAAACAGCTATTGAGGAAGGGTACTATATCCACCCCAGGTTAGAGGAACTGGCCCAATTGACGCCTGTAAAGCTGCGGGCTGTAAAGAATCTCGTGATCGGTCGTAAAGGGTTCGGCAAATTAGAGTACTGTCAGCCAGTAGACCTTTCGCAGCTGCCTAATATCGGCGACATTCTTGGCAAACTCGTGGTTTTCCAGCCGGGTGTGGTCTGTGTCTACCCTGACGAGTCGAGGAAGGCGCCAGTTGGCACGCAATTGAACGTGCCGTGTACTATTACTCTTGAAAACACCTGGCCTAAAGACAAGAGCACTAAACAGCCGATCACCGACAGCGAGGATCCTAGGCTTCAACGGTACGTTGAGAAACTCCGCACTTCGTGTACTAGTAAAGGCGCCGAGTTCGTCACGTTCGCTAATGGGATGTATGTTCTGCGCGTCAAGCATTTCAGCGCGTGGGGAGTCGATCCTAGCGATATGTATGTAGACAGCGAACCCGAGGAGTTAGTCGAATTCGATATTCATCGAGCGTCTAATGAGGTTGAAATGGATCTCGATGGAAACGACAATGACAATATTGACAATGAGGTTGAAATCGAAGATGAAGTTGAAGTCGATTTTGACGACAATGACGACATTGATAACATTGATAACATTGACAACGTTGACAACGAAATTGAAGTCGACAGCGACATTGAAATCGACAGCGACATTGAAATCGAGAACGACAACGAGAAACCGTCTTCGTGGCTTACACTGCTTGAACGGCCGAGCATGCTTACTGCCAGCCACGAAGCTCTAGACGCGGCTTCTAAACCAACTGCCAGTCTCGATCTCTCAGAAATGCTTCTTCCTAAACCCGATACACATGGGCAAACCAATAACGGCAAACCTGAGCCGGTTGAATCGGTTCCGGCTATTGAAAAGGCGTACCTGATAAAGTTCTCGAACCTGAAATCAAAGCTCCGGATTCTGAGCAGGAAAGACAGCCCTCTTCCGTTGCTGGAGTCGAAATTGACTTCTTCAGACTTGCCGGATTCGAGTTTATGGAGCCTTTTAAACGTTCTGTATAACCCCACATTCAAAGTCGAGGACCTGAAAAGATGGTTGGAAATCGAGTCGCGTGCGTTGCCTGTGCCGAACACTGGCGCTTTAGATGGTGTGCTCGTCTACTTAGCGCGCAACGAGCCGGAGCAAGCTGCTAAACTCGCCCGCGAGTCTACAAACGTCCATTTAGGACTGATTGCAGCGTTGCTAGCTAACCCCGAGAGCCTGCCGTTGCTGAACAGTTCTGCGAAGTCGCAATTAGCTTACTGGGTTCAAACCGGGCAGTTAGCAAGGATCCCGTTGCCGGTGCAGAGAGTGTGGAAGGTCGCTGCTGGTGAAGGTTTGCCAAAAGACTTTTCCTGGGTCCAGCAGCTAGGAAGTTTGCTGTGGTACAGTGAACTGGACTTGAAAACAGCAGTCAGCAAGACAGCTGCACCCAGCAACCCTACAGACTTTACTGGTCTCCAGTTCATTAAATGTGTAGCCAACAACCAGGCTGCCGGGACCGAGATCGCGAAACTAGAGCGCGTGCTTGCATTCTGTTTGTTCCAGCACTCGCAGTTCGATCCTAAACACGCGCATGAAAACAATAAAGTCTATGCTGCTGTTTGCGAGGACTTGGTCGAGTACCTTCTAGCCGCGAACGACGGCGTCAGCGCCCTTTGTATTGCTCTGCATGTCCCTAATACCGCAATTGCTGCCCGCCTTGCCAAACAGGCGTTGCAGATTCTTCCTATTGACGAGAAGCTGCCCTCCGAACTCGATTTCCCTGAACAGTTCCTTAACGAGACTAGGGCCTCGCAAGTCGCCGAGAGCGGGAAGTATCATACCCAGGTCGAGTACCTTATTCTCGCCAACCAGTTCGACTCAGCACACGCGGTGCTGGTAGCCGAGCTGGCCCCGGCAGCGTTTCTAGGAAACGATTTGCAGAGCATTAAACCCGTGCTTGAAAAGCTCGAAGAAAACAAGGAAACCATACCTGACTGGGCTGTTGGAGGCGCTTTGTACTGTGTTTACTTACAAGCTCTGGAAAGAGAGGTTCATACTCTGCTGCCGCACGAGCTTCCGATTTTGTTTAATGGGTGCACCCACGCTCTGACGCCAACGTTAGTGAGCAGAATAGCTGTTTCCAGAATCGCTAGCTGGTTTGCGTCGAAACGCGCTGCTTGGCAGCTGTACAGCGTGCAAGCGTTGATGCAATTGAAGTACGACGTGTCGGACGCACGCACCCAAGCCATGCAGCAATCGTATAGATTACTGCTGTAGAATAATCATTTCAAACGCTAATATATAATAATATATAATATATACCTATAAACTATAAACCAGTGGTTACATCTAAGGATCTTTGTTGATATCATTGTTGATATCACGTAATTATTTATTGTGGATGCATGAAATTTCAATTTCACTTTGACTATTAATCGTAGCGGTTTTGAAATTTCAAAATGTTCAAAATGTTCAAAATGTCCAATCCATTTCTAGCAGTAAAATAGGTAACGAAGAAAACAAAACAAATTCACATTAATTCGCACTATGTACAATACTTATGCAATTAAATTACTCCTGGTCAGGCATGGAAGCGTCATCACCAGCCTCGCCCTTCTCAGCAGCCTCTTTCTCGGCCTGCTCGCGGGCAGCCTTCTGAGCCTGAAGCTTCTCAGCCATCTTCTGCTGCTGTTCAGCCTCTTTCTTGGCAAGCTTAGCCTGGCGCTCCTCCTCGAGTTTAGAAGTCTGACGACCCTTGATGAGGTTACCGATGCTGGCAAGCTCCTCGAGCTTAGCAACGTACTGACCCTTAGAAGCGTCCTCGCCATCGCCGTAAAGCCACTCCTCGGCAGCGTCAGCAAGTTTCATAAGACGCTCCTTCTCGTCGGCCTTAGCGAACTCGGCAAGAGCACCTTCTATCTTGTCGCGGATATCGTATATGTACTCCTCCAAAGCATTCTTGCGGTTCTCAGTGTCTTCCACAAGCTTGTCCTCAGCGGCCATTTGAGCCTCGAGCTCAGTGAAGTGGTCGCGCTGGGTGATGCTGAGCTGGGCAGGGAAGTGCTCGATAACGAGATCGGCCTGCTTGACCCATTTCATGGACTTAGTGACCTTCTCCTCGCCCTGCTCGTCGGTGGTGGTCTCCTCGACCTCCTGCTCCTCGGCAGTATATGCGGACTCGATCACGTACAATCCAGAAGGATCCTGGCGGATCTTCAACTTGACAGCAACGGGCTCGCCGTTCTTGGCAGGCTGAACGCCAGCGATCTTCCAGTGGCCGATATGCGAGTCGACGCCAGCATCAAGATCCTTAGCATTAGTGTAGTCAGCACGGAGCTCGAAGTCGGCAGTGCGGAAAAGAGTAATGACCTTGGTACTGGGGTAAGCAGAGCCCTTGGGGAAAACCTCCAAGTGGTCGGCATCCTCAACGCCGGACTTCTCCCAGGAGAAAGTGACGCTGTGGGGGTTGATGTCCTCGAACTTGAAAGGACGGACACGAACAAGAGGGGAGTGGACGGCACACACGAAAGCGGCACCGCGAGCAACAGCCTCGTCCTGGTTCATGGTGTAGCTGAGAGCCTTGTTACCGAAAGCCTCGGAAACCTTCTCCTTGACACAGGGGACACGGGTGGTACCACCAATGACCTCAACCGCGTCGAGATCCTCGACCTTAACGTTCGCCGCCTGCAGCGCACGCTGGATAGGCTCGTGCAGCTTCTCCAAGAAGGGCGCAAGGTACTCCTCGAGCTCAGTACGCTTCATAGACGCACTGACGTCGATGTCCTCCATAAGAGACTCGACGTTGAACATGCCAGAGCTGTTAGCACTAAGAATCTTCTTCAATTTCTCAGCCTGCTGAAGGACACGGGCCCACGCCTTGGGGTTAGAAGTGACGTCGATCTTGTACTTGTCCTGGAAGATCTTGGCGAAGTGCTTAGCGATGATCAGATCAAGGTCGCGGCCACCGAAGTTCTTCATAGTCTCAGTAGCGAGAACCTGGCCCTCGCCTTTCTTCAAATTGATGATGCTGACGGTGTAGTCGGAGTAACCGATGTCAACAACGGCAATAGTCTTGAACTGGTCCTCAGGAAGGTCAGTACGGAAGACACCGTGGCCGATGGCGGCAGCGCTGACGTCGTTGATGATACGGACGGGGTTAAGACCGGCAATGATCGCAGCATCGGCAACGGCACGACGCTGAGCGTCGACGAAGTAAGCAGGGACAGAAATAACAACGTCGTTGATGTTGCCCTGGGTGTCGGAAATAAGCGTGCTCTTCAATTTGTTGAAGAACATGGCGCTAAGTTGTGTGAAGTTGAACTCGTGGGGTTTAGCAAGGTAGTTCACCTTGATGCCAGAGAGGTCGTTAACGGGGGTGAGCTTGGCAGCAGTGAACTGCTTCTCAGTCTCGAGATCGGGGTCAGTAGCAGAACGGCCGACAAGACGCTTTAAACTGCCGACGGTGTTCTTGATGTTAGAAGTCTCTTGCGACTTAGCAGCCTCGCCAAGGAAACGGCTGCGGGGACCGAAAGCGACAAGACTGGGGGTGGAACGGTTGGACACCTCGTTGACGACGATGTCGATACCGCGGTTGCGCGCGACACCGAGAACGGTCTTTCCGGTGCCAAAATCAATGCCTACAGGAACGCTGACACTCATTTCGAAAGTTAAGTTTTTTTTAGTAGGGGGGTGTTGTAAGCGGGTTTGTGAAAATACGTGCAGACCTTTATAAACCAATTCGCAGATCCTGATGTACTTATTAAAAAAATGCATCACGTGGATATGCACAGCTGACGAAGCTTGCGAGAAGCTTCTCTATGGTTCGGGTTATGTCATCGCTAGTTCGGATGTAGGGGAACGCATGGACGTTGAGCCCGTATAGGTACTTGCGCAACGCACGTCATTTACCCAGTACGCATCCAGACCATGTCTCTTTACTCTTCATATCCCACTGCATCACACTGCATCTCTTATACTCCTACTCTCTACATATCTTTACTCTCTTACATTCCTACTATCTACACATCTTTACTCTCCACACATCTCTTCAATCTCTTTAATATCTTTAATCCCTTCATCTTCACAATTATACCTATCCCTTGTTAGGTGCGCCCCTTGTTTACCGTTTTGTGTGTCGCTTACATTCTTACATTTGCATTGCATGCGTCCCTAACACCACAATTACTCACTCTAGCACCTAATTAGTATCTGGTAAGCTAATTATGAGCTACTTGTAATTGAGCCATTCCACTAATATGCTAGTTTCCCCGTTTGATTGAGGCACTTAGGCTAGTTTACCTGCTTTACCTACTTTACTTACCTTACCTGCTTTACCTAGTTCAGCTGTATTTTCGGTACCCTACAGAGTGCATTGCAGAGTGCATTGCAGGTGCACTGCATCCAGATCCATATCCGTTTACGTCTGTTCTTTAAGTTGTAGAATAATCGATTACTATCGAATATATAATGCTCGTATAAATGCAAAATTCAACCTTCGGAAACACCTCTTTCAAGCTGATTTCGTTTCCTTCTGGTTCTGTCCAAACACGCCTCTTTCTTAGCATGTACAAATGCATGAATGGTTCATAATAAATACTGCGCGCCAGTGCTAGCGCTAGCTCGCGAGCCCAATACAGCAGTACCGGACCCCTGAAACAATCGCCAGCAAAAACCGCCATATCTTCATTCCACCCCAGACCAGCCACATGACCATCAGCACAACGTACTCGATGAAGGCGTAGCATAGGTATGTAGAAACAGTCGAGCTGCGGCATACAATCGCTTTTTCCATTCGCGACGTGATGTCCCGCAGATCCTTGTTCAGCGTCGTGTTGACGTCCCGGATAATCAGGTCGGTAGCGACGCGCACAGCGTCTACTTGCACAACCACGCCCTGCTCGAGCTTGGCATTGCGTACTGCCAAATCGTTCTCGATTGCTTCTAGGTACTGGGCAAGCGCCAAACACGAACTGGTTCGGCGCCCTTGTTCGTCAATGGGTGCACACGCTGCGCGGAATTTCGCACAGCAGTGATCGTCGCGGCGTTTATACGAGTCGCAACGAGCCAGTGCGATCTTGTAAAGAAGGTTCAAAAACTTCAGCTCGCTTTCAATGCGGAAAACTGAAGACTCCCAAGGCGCTCGGTGGTACTCGGCCGGCCTCCTCCGGAGACTCGGCGCTGTAGGACTGGCCGTACTTGTGTTTGTTGTTGTTGGTACTACTGATGTTCCGGAAACGCTGGCCGGGCCTAGAGCTCCGACTGGCGAGCCAATACTGCCAGAAATAGACGCTGCAGTAGGGCGTTTAGGACTCGGGGAAAAGACGCCAACGTCTGATCCTTGAGCGTTAGTTACAGTCAACATAGGACAGCCCTCAATTGACTGGCTGCGGCTTTGTCTGCGTACTGAAAGAGCCCCGTCGCTGGAAGAGCGGCTGTTGGTTTTAGCCGCGTCCGAAATACAGGTCTCGCTGACCCCGCTTTTTCTCGAATTCGTTCTGTACAGTCTGTTCCACGTCTCGGCGACATGGGCTGCGTTGCGGCAGAATGTAGGCCTTCTTGTCCGCGTAGGCTCACCGTCAGTGTCCGTATCGGTATCAAGGTCCATAGAATCGTGTCGCGAACGAAGCCTGGCAATCAATTCCGATGTCTGGTCGGCCTCGTTGCGCGCAAGAGTAGTCGATCGCGATTTCTGAGGAACTGCGGGCATAAGGAACTCGCTTTTCGGCTCAATTGAAGGCAGCGGGATGTCCCGGCTGCGTTTCCGCGGCTTTTCGCTCCGCGTGTAGTGGCTCTGGATGCGCATTGTTTGGTACCTCCATCGCAGGTCCTGTATTTGCTCGGTAATGCTGACGTCCCAGAGCAAAGGAGGCTTGCGTTTCGGTTTAGGCCGGAACCGCCGATCCCGTATTGTTTGTAGTGGGTTATAAACGCGCCGGCTGGGCGTTGGTTTGTACCCTTCAATGAACGTCTCTGCCTGCATGGTCAGCGGGATCGCTCTGAACTTCAATTCGAGCTGGTTTCGTACTTTGGCTGCCTGCGCCTTGATTGCGGCACGGGTGTCGCCGGTGCCTACAGGCATAGTCAGAACCCCTTCTAGTTGGTCGGTTTCGTCGTATAGGTACTTCAGTTTGCTCAAAAACGACGCGAGCCGGTTCGGATTCGACTCATTGGGTTCAGGAGAGCCTTTTAATCTAAGGCTCTGGCTGTTATGTATTGGTTGTGGTTGGTTGGGCGGAGGAGACAGCTGAAGTGTGGGTGACATTGGCAGGTTTGTTGCTGAGGGGTACAATTGCACCCCTTCATCGTGGTTCTTGACTTGGAGGAATCCGAGCTGCTTCAACAGCGGCAGCTCGTCCTGGTCAAGAGCCGTGTGGCAATGCTGGACCTCGGCTGATCCTGATGTCCGCATGGGTTCGTGGGGGAAGGTCAACGTCTGGGTTTAAATGTCGCCTCCAAGTGTATGTGTGCGGGCGATGGTTTTGGAATATACCTGCCCTTTCGTTTTGCGGCTTATATCGCCTTGCGTTGACGGCTGGATTCGCCTTCCGAAAAATGGCTTAGACCGCCTTTCTGCGTGTGTGATTAATGGGGTTTACGCCGTGGGCCGCGAGGGTCGTGGGTTATATCGCCGTGGGTTAAGGGTCAGGCTATATTGGGACTTCTGTTCGTAAACAGTTATCTGAACAGTTATCTGAACAGTTATCTGAAGACTGAAAGGATCTGTGCCAAAAAATAAAGAGGTTCGACCCTTCTATTCTTCCGCCTTCTCTTTTTTAAAAACCTTAGCTTACCTCGGTTCGGTTTGGTTCGGTTTGGTTTAGCTTAGCTTTAGATCAGGTTAGTTTACCTTTATTTCTGGAAACCTCTAGCCTGGTTTAATGCTTAGATCAACTGGACTCGAATGGGTTTACTGAACCTGGTATTACTGGTCTGGTTTATTTGCGCCACTATGCTCTGATTTCTTGTTCTAAGGTCTTTGAACTCTAGAAAGCAAGTATCCGTGTTTCAAAAGATCAAGTTAGTTTACGCTACTTAACTCAACCAATTTCGGGGCGTGCAACCTATTAGTGTGCGTGAAGTCTAGAACTAGGCTTGCTCGTGCGAACTAGACGCCTTTTAGCAGTCAATTGAAAGACTCCAGTGAGAGGGGTCTTAAGTTGATCCTAGTTGCGGTCAGTCGTGCTGCTTAAAATAGCAAGTAAGCAGCAACAGTGGTAAATTGAAGCTGTGTTTACTCTTGTTGGCAGAACAGGAAAAAATTTAAGATTGTCCAAGACGGCCTTTGCTGGGAATTTTGGGTGAACTGATCTAAATACTAAATAAACCGCTGCTGTTTATTAATCGAGGCGTATGGGCTAGGTTTCAGGCACCAGAGTTTGGTGTTTATTTCATAACCCAGGTGCAGATTCCGTATTTAGGACGCTGGATATTTTCATTATCGACAAAGCGTCTCTCGATTTTTTATATAATGGTGCTTCCACAGCGCCAAATGCATGTCGCCAGTATTCGGCTTTCTGCCTAGGTAAGATACCCATGTGCGTCTATACTGCTTATCTTTGATGATGTCAGTGTTGAGAGCCACGTACGTCACCGCAATAGCACGTGATAGGACAAGTGGCTGGACTACATTCTCTATCCGGTATACGCATCCACTGGATACTCAAGTATAAATAGGATGGTGAAACAACCTAAATAATCAATTGGAATAATATACATTTGGACTTACATCCCGTTTCAGTCTAAGTATAGCTTGAATGATCTTACC
>JAJLWC010000066.1:7532-48374 GCA_030674195.1 Starmerella stellata | reverse complement strand
CCACTGGATACTCAAGTATAAATAGGATGGTGAAACAACCTAAATAATCAATTGGAATAATATACATTTGGACTTACATCCCGTTTCAGTCTAAGTATAGCTTGAATGATCTTACCCTACACCCTAGGCTAATCTCATCGCACACTATTACTAAGAATCACACTCTGTATACAAGATACTGCTGCAGAGGTTCAACACTAACTCATACTAGGAGACGCCATTCCCCAGCTATTTAAAAAAAAGAAAGGCGTGTCTCCACAACCCCATTAACCTGAACCTAACCAGTACTGCTAAACAGCATCTAGGTGAAGCTGTACGTCCCGGATTAGCTATACAATCCCTACTACAAGCACTAACAAGCACTAACAAGCACTAACAGGCACTAATTTAACTCATCCTTAGAAGAGTCTGAGAAGAGTCTAAGAGTGAAAGAGTGTAAAAGAGTCTACGAGTCTAAGAGTCTAAGATTCGAAAAGTCAAAGAGTCAAAAAGTGAAAGAGTCAAAGAGTGTAATACCTTTGAACTTAATACTGTGTGAAATATGTGGTCTCCCTCACCCCCCTTTCTGAACGCGTTAATACAGGAACTCAGCGCGTCAGTCAACGGTATTGGCGTTTCCCGCGAAGACCGTGCAGCCGCGCGCCGGAGGCTAGACGCTGCGCGCGAGCAGCCCGACCTCGTGAACTACCTTGTCTACCTTCTTGTCAATCCCGGGCCTACAAGCCCGCGCGCGGCTGCCGGGTTCTGGCTCAAGAACGTGATTTTCAGCGACTGGGACCGGATCCAGCCCGAGAGCGTGCAGTACTGTAAACAGCATTCTTTAGAAGGCCTTGCTGCGCCCGAACCGATTGTGCGCAACGCGAGCTCGTCTGTAGTTACTGCTCTGCTCCAGAAACTCGGTCTTTCTAACTGGCCCGAGTTGATGCCGGCATTGATCTCGGCCGTCAGCAGCTCGGACCCGTTGGTCCAAGACGGCGCATTAGTAGCGCTGCGCAAAGTATGTGAAGACAGCAGCAGCATTATTGCCCAGGATTACCAGCTAACCAACGACCTGATTCTGCAGCTTATTTCGTTCTGTGAGAGCAGCAGCCCTAAAGTCCGCGCCAACGCAGTCGGGTGCCTTACGGAGTTCGTGTCGCTTGGTTGCGACGCGTTTCTGCTGCATACGGACACGTTTCTGAACACGTGTTTCAAGCTGGCAGAAGGCGATACCGATTCCACAACTCTGCTTAATGTCTGCCGCGCGTTCAACGAGATGCTGACTTGCCGTCCTGACGCGCTGGTCCCGCATTTACAAGGAGTTGTACAGTTCTGTGCTCATTTGACTAGACTAGGTCAAAACGACAATAGCAGCAATGGCAGCAATGGCAGCAATGGCAGCAATGGCAATAGCGAGCATGTGAGCGGTGCAGACGACGACAGCGCGGCTTTAGAAGCTGCCGAAGTCCTTCTAGCGCTTTCTCAGTCCGAGATCGACGAAGAGTCTCTAGCGCCGTTAATGCCGCTGTTTCTTCCTCAGGTTCTAATGAACATGGTTCTAGCTGACGAGGACGTGTTTGTGTTAGAAAGCATTGCTGAAGACGACAGTTCGCAAGCGGACAACGAACAGGATATCAGGCCTTCAGCGCCGAAAAGCCGGCACGGCAATTCCAATGCTAACGACGACGACGACGACGCTGAAGAGGAGAAAGGGTTTGAGGCCGGTTTAGACGCTTGGAATCTGCGGAAATGCAGCGCCTTGACGCTAGACAGGCTCGCATTAAAGTCTGCAAGTGTTACGATGTCTATAGCCCTTCCTCTGTTATTAAACCGGATTGCGCCTAACCAGTCGTGGCCTGTTCGCGAGAGCTCAGTGCTTGCGTTTGGCGCAGTCGCTCAAGGCTGTTTAGAACAGGACGAGGCCTCGTTTGTGCCGGAACTTATCCCGTTTCTGTGCGAGCTTCTACAGAACGAGCATGCGCCAATTCGCGAGATCGCGTGCTGGACGCTGAGCCGGTACGCGGCACAGTCCTACGAGCAGGACGAGGGGCCGAACTGGTCGGCTTTCCAGTCTGTTCTGCAGTGTACACTCGATGTAAACAAAAGGGTGCAAGCGGCTGCGTGCTCGGCTCTGGCGACGCTGGCTGAAGGCGCTGGATCGGCTTTAGACGAGTACGCTGCCGACTTGTTCCAGCATCTGCGGAGATGTTTTGAACGGTACCAGGCCAAGAATATGTTTGCGCTGTACGAGTGTGTGCAAACAGTGGCTATGGCGTGCACGCAGGCACTGCAGGAACACCCCGAGATCGCACACCCTGTGATGGAGCCGATGCTGATGCACTGGAACCAGGCCACTGAAGAGGACAGAGAGCTGCTGGCGTTGTTAGAGTGTTTCAGTTACTTAGCAGTGGCTATGGGCACGGGGTTCACTGATTTCGCGCAGCCGTTGTTCGATCGCAGTATGGCGTTAATAAGAGAAGCCCTTGTGCTGCAAGTACGCTCGGAACTGGACGCTGGAACCGACGCTCCTGATCTCGTTATTGTTGTTTGCGCGTTGGATATGCTGGACGGGCTTGTCCAGGCCCTTCATAACCGCGGAATGGCCCCGTTGTTTGCTGCCGATGCTAGGTTCCAGCCAGGACTAGTCGAACTGATCGAGCACTGCTTGTCGATTGAAGACAGCGATGTCAGACAGTCGGCGTTGGCGTTGATTGGCGACTTGGCGATCTACTGTTTCGACGATATACTGCTGCCGCAGATGCCGCAACTGATGCCGGAACTCGTTAAATTAGTCGACCCGCAACGGATTACCACAGAGCCGGAATACGAGCCTACTGGCGATAACGCAATGTGGGCAATCGCCGAGATCTCTTTGCACCATAAAAGTTTCTCGTTAGAACCGTACTTCAGCGACCTGTTACAACGGCTGGGCACAGTCCTCTGTTCCCCAGAACCGCTGAGCACGCCTCTTTTGGCGAACGCAGCAGCGGCAATTGGGAGAATCAGTATTGGCCTCCCGCAGTTAGTGGCTCCTCACCTTCCGGCGTTCATCCAGCGCTGGCTGGAAATCATTATGGACGTCGACCCGACATACGAGAAGGACACTGCACTACAGGGAATCTGCCTCGCCATTGCTGCTAACCCGCAATCGTTGACTGAGCCGTTGTTTGTAGGGTTCTTAAAGGTCCTCGCCTCGTACTTCACGCCAACGCCGCCTTTGGTCTTGGTTGTCCGCGAGCTTCTGCAGGGGTATAAAGCCAGCCTCCCGAATTTCGAACCAATCCTTTCAGGCCTGCCGGCCATGTTCAGACAACAGCTCTCTGCTCAATACGGCGTTTGACGGCGTGTGATCGGCATGGTTCGACGTGGTTCGACGTGAGGTGCGGAGCGTACAACAAAAATACACGAACATATAGCAATTACTTTTATATCCTTTTTAATTTTTCTGCCATTGTGTGCTTGTTACCTCTTACTTGTTGCATTACTTGTTGCATTTGTTGCATTACTTGTTGCATTTGTTGCATTACTTGTTACTTGTTCTGGTTCTGTCTACGGTCCTGTTATGTTTCTTGTGAGTGCAGTGTATGCTGGTGTAAGCGATCTCAGTTTAAGTGATCTGTCAATGAATAAAGACGCACAATTTCGCTGGTTTGAAACTACTGATCATGTAACCGTCACCTGAACCTAATAACCGTTACAAACAGTTAATTTCGCAATTGTCTACAACTCAATACAAAGGACGTTGGTTCACGGATTGCGCAATACAATGACGGCAGCGCAGTGCGTTCCGACATCATCTATACGCATCAGTAGCATGAACTGTGCGACAGTGCAGTATCAAGCTTATAAAACCGCAACTAGAGGCAATTGGTTATTACGAAATGAATAGTGGCAACAAGTATTGAATAGTATTGAATAGTATTGAACAAGTATTGAACAAGTATTGAACAAGGTCCAGATTTGAAATGGTCTTAATTTAAGAATAATTCAAGAATAATCTGAGGATGAAGTAAAAACAATTTGGAAACAATTTGAGAATGATTTGAGAATGATTTGAGAATGATTTAAGAATAATTTAAGATAGCCGCCGATCTCAGGATTATCTCATTGCCGGCTGAAATTGTTGGGTGAATTTATTGAGATCGACTTATCTATGTTTTTTATTTTTTTCCTTCGCTAAACCTTCGCGGTTGCAATATTTTCATATTTTCATATTTTCATATTTTCATTGAGTATAAACAATCACGGCAAGGATCCGTATACTTGTGCCGTGCAAACGCAATATGTAACTCTTTTTGCCAGAACTACTTATATTGCCGTACACGCATTTCTGCTTCTTTTTGACTTAGATATGCGTTCAATGTAGGGTACCTTTAATCCATGTGCCGTAATCGGTGAGCCAATATTGAAGTCTAATAAGCGCTATATGTTGTGCGACAGGTGTAAGCGCCAGCGCGAGCAATATAGCAGTAAGGCGGTTCCGAAATCGGCTACAGTCTAGACAGTCTAGACCCTCAAGACCCTAACCTGAATGCTAATCAAGAGCCAAGGCTGATGTCATAGTATAGAAAAGGGGAAGAAAACGAGATTGGAAAATGGAAAGAGAGCGTTTAATGGTTCAATTAAAAATGTATGCTAATTTAAACAAATACACGAACCCGTCCCGATAAACATTTGTTTGGTATCTCTAGAATTGCAAGCGCCCTATTAATCTTTTCTCCAGCAAACGCCCCTCTCCCCACAACCTCTCCTCTCTCTCCACAGGTTTGGTCATCCATAAAAAATTATTTTTAATCACTGACACATGGTGTTTGCCCATAGTCTTATACTTATACAAGCCATTACCCCTAATCAGTTTCATCTAACAAATTCAGTCATGTTGAAATCGATAACCAAATCCATGATGGGTCTTTCGAGGACCCCCGCCCTCAAATACCAGCCTCTAGGAGCACATTTGGCCCGCTCCTATCACCAGAAAGTCATTGACCACTACGAGAACCCTCGCAATGTCGGTGTTCTTGACCGGAAGCTCCAGAACGTCGGAACCGGTATTGTAGGCGCCCCCGCGTGCGGAGACGTCATGAAACTGCAGATCGAGGTCGACGACGAAGGCATTATCAAGGACGTGAAGTTCAAGACCTTCGGGTGCGGAAGCGCCATTGCCTCTTCCTCATACATGACCACGCTCGTAAAGGGCATGTCGCTCGACCAGGCTGGAAAAATAAAGAATACAGAGATTGCCAAAGAACTGTCTTTGCCACCGGTGAAGCTGCATTGCTCTATGCTTGCAGAGGACGCTATCAAGAGCGCAATCAAAGACTACAATTCGAAGAACGCCTCAAAGAACCCACTGGGGAGACCAACTCTTGGTCCTGACGCGCACCCTGCGCTTTAAGCTCACGAAATCACGATAGAAAGGCTGCGGCGCGCAAATAGATGTGCGTGGTGCAGTCGTACATAAACTAAGCATTCGGCGATGATATACGAGTCGATCTAGTTCAATTCATTTTAATTAATACCTGAAGTAGCCAAATTCTTAGGTTTCTCATTCTAATCTAACTTTACAACCATTTTTACAACCATTTTTGCATCCATTTCGAAGCTGCTTTTGCATCGATTTTTACATCGATTTTGAAGCTATTTTGAAGCTACTTTAAAGTGATAGTTTCGTACTTTTTGTGTGCTTTGTACATCTTTTTAGTATGCCGTCGCATGTAATTGTCGCCTTTCATAGTCTTGTCGCATGTAATTGTCGCATGTAATTGTCTTGTGTAATCGTCCTGTGTCATTGTCGCGTGTATTTGTTAGCGTAGGCCACCTTCACGTGTGGTCCAGCCCTACTCCTACCATATATTTATATGGCCGAGGCTGCCGACCCGACCTTTCCAGTACTGGAGGCGGCTCCGCGTCTGTATTTGGACGAGCAGAGTATCAACAAAGCGCAAGTGAGTTTAAAAACTCTGCACAACTGCGGAAACGTTATTTGGGACGCATGCACGAGGCTCCAGCTCTCGTTACGCGCGTATTCCACTGCAATGATGTTTGTGCAGTCATTGCTAGTACTGACGCCTGCAGCAACGGCAAATTTACAAGCCAGTGAGCCTGGCGTAAACCTTGCAGACTCCTTTGACCAAAGGTACTCTTACTCGAGCGTTTGCGGAGGGTGTTTACTAGCAGCTACATTGAGCGAAGACGTGAATCGCAAACCCGAGTTAATAGCACAGGCCGTGAACTGTAACCAGGCCCTGAAAATAATAGAACTGCATCGCGAAGCTCTTGAATCGCGCGGGTTCTTGTTTGCGCACGAACCGGTGACGGGATGGGTCCTTAAACTCGGCAAAGTGCTGCGAATCAGGTGTAAAGACTTAATGCATAATGCGTGGTTAATATCAGCGGACAGCTGCTCGACTTTTGCGTTGCTACAGCTGCCAGCGCCGTCGATTGCTCTAGCGTGCATCCGGCTAGCGCAAGTCGCGTTCTGCGCTCAAAACACAGGCGATGTCGACAGGCTGAGCACTGATCTGGGAATAAGCCAAGAAGACCAGGCTAGAGCGATGCTCTTGATTCTGGATATGTACGAGTACTGCCGCACTAATAATTTGCCAACAAGAGGGTCTTTATACGACACTAAAATACACGATATTCGCTCTGCATTGGCAGAAAGTATAAAAGACGACCGCGATCTTATAGAGGTTCCTTCGCATTGCCAGTCGAACCGATCGGATATTTCTAGAGAGGGGTACTCCCGCTACCGGTTTCGATGAGTTTGTACCATACTGTTCCTATTTCTATGCTTCTACATATCTCATTCCCACACCGTTCTTATATGCGATTGGTATACTCAGTTAGCCATAAGTTAGCTATAAGTTAGCCATAAGTTAGCTGCGATTGCTATGCGGTTGGTATATTCGGTTAGCTGCAATTGCTATTCGGTTAGCTACGATTGCTATGCAGTTGCCATATGCAATTATCTATGCAGTTGCTATATTCAGTTAGATAAGTTAGCTAGCAGTTGCCATATTCAGTTAGCTGTGCAGTTAGCTATGCAGCTGCCATAAGCAGTACACTTACGTGGATATGGTATGCAATTACATGCGCGACTACGCTTTGTAGCATGTAGAGGTAGCATGTAGAGGTAGCATGTAGTAAGAGCCTGAGCATGTAATAGGTAGCATGTAGTCTGTGCTTGTAGTCTGCGCATGTAGCATGAGTATGTGGTAGGTAGCATGTGGCATGTGCATGTGGCATGTGCATGTAGTAAGATATATCATGCGTTATGTATGCACTAAGGATTTATACATTTGGGCACGCATTGGATCGATTTCAATAAGATCATTTACCAGAGTTTGATTGATTGGCTGGTCGAGTGCATTATCAAGCGATATAAGAACTCGCGCTGCGTATTTCGACTTCTCTTCGTCGTACAGTTCCTTGACCTCGTCGCGCTCGGTTTTCAGCAGATCCAAACCAACCTCTGAACTGTACTCCTCGCCTTCAAGCAGCCACGAATAGTACCGCCAGGCCGACTCGTCTTGAGGGTCCATGAGAATAGCTGTACGGACGTACTCGAGCTCAGAACTCAGAGGAGGCCGGCCTGCACTCAATGCTCTGAGTTGCTGTACTCTGTGATGCCATGCACTGAAATTGCTGAAATTCTGGTTGATTTTATGCATTGTGAATTCCAGCTCGCTGCGGATTGTCGCATCGTCGGCCGAAATGCCTTGGTTTTTGAGTACCCACCGGCGGTACGTCCACCCATGGAAATTGCGCGGATCCCGAGTAAGCAGTTTGTCTACTAACAGCATCTCCTGGTCAACAGCGCCTTCTACTCCCGAAAGCGCCCATCGCCGGTGCTGCCATGTCCAGCTGTTTTTGGGGTGTTGGATAAGAAGCGCCTGGGTGAATTTCAGTTCATGCAGCAGCTGGTCCCTGTATATAGTGGGATCGTCAGTATACTCTTTCGCTGTTCTAAGCTCCTCAATGGCCTCGCGCCGGATGTTCCATGCCGTGTAATGCTCAGGCGCGAGTTTCAGAAGCTGTGACGTTAATCTAAGCACAGTTGGCACGTCGTTTCTTCTACTAAGAACAGCATTGTTAAGCTCTTTAAACCTAACAACATCGCCGGCCTCGCGCTGTCTTCGCGCCTCTTGCTGTTCAGCAGTTCGTTGAACTCTGCGAACGTTATGCATATGCTATTTGATGATGTAAAAGGGTTGGTGAAATTAGTTCTCAAACAAAGTTGCTTTCAACAAAGGTGGATCTGAAGAAAAAAGGGAAAAGGTGGTAAAATTTGCGAACAAATCAGTGACACTGAGTCACATGAAACGCTTGAGAAAATGTGGTGAAACTATTGAGAAACTCTTGAGAAACTCTTGAGAAACTCTTGCAATTTCAATGTTTCAATGTTTGAATTGCATTTTGCTAGTTTAAGTTAATGAAAAATTCTGTTGATTCTAATTTAGGAAGTATTTATATCTCATCTAACACTACCATAGAATAAATAAATGATTCGAAAGAAACATTATTTTTACAACTCTTCATGGTCATCGAAATCATCGTACTCGACGTCGTCGTCATAACCGGCATCCTCAGCGTCGTCGTCCTGGCCGTAGATCTTAGAAGTGATCGGGTTAACAACAGACTCGAGGATCTGGAGCTGCTCCTCGTACTCCTCAGGCTCAGCCTCGGGGTTAGCACGAATCCATGCATCAGCCTCCTGAACAGCCTCGGAAATAAGCGCCTTGTCGTCCTTGTTCAACTTGAACCCAGAGTCGTTATCCTTAGCAAGACGGTTGGCCTTGCTAACGTAATCCTCAAGGGTGTTGCGGGCAACAATACGCTTGCGAACAACCTCGTCCTGCTCAGCATACTTCTCAGCATCCTCGACCATGCGCTCAATATCCTCGGGACTGAGACGGCCCTTGTCATTGGTAATGGTAATAGACTCGGAGGTACCGGTACCCTTATCAATGGCCTTGACCTTCAAAATTCCGCTGGCATCAAGCTCAAAGGTGACCTCGATCTGAGGAACACCCTTAGGAGCAGGAGGAATACCGTTAAGCTCGAACTGGCCAAGAAGGTTGTTGTCCTTAGAAAGAGGACGCTCACCCTCGAAGACCTTGATCAAAACGGTCTCTTGGTTGTCGCTAGCAGTAGAGAAGATCTGACTCTTCTTGGTGGGAATAGGGGTGTTACGGTTGATAAGCTTGGTCATGACACCACCAGTGGTCTCAATACCCAGAGTAAGGGGGTTGACATCAAGCAAAACAACATCGTCGGCACCAGCCTGGCCGGAAAGAACACCAGCCTGGACAGCAGCACCGTAGGCAACAGCCTCATCGGGGTTAATGCCCTTGGAAGCCTTCTTGTTGAAGAACTCCTCAAGAAGCTCCTGAACCTTGGGGATACGAGTAGAACCACCAACAAGAACGATGTCATCGACCTCGTCCTTCTCAATACCAGAATCCTTAAGAACGTTCTTGACGGGTTTAAGGGTATCCTTGAAGAGCTTGATGTTGATCTCCTCGAACTTGGCACGAGTAAGAGTCTCACTGAAGTCCTCACCGTTGAGGAAGTTCTCGATCTCAATACGAGTGCTCATCTGGGAAGAGAGAATACGCTTGGCCTTCTCGACCTCAGCCTTCAACTTAGTGAAAGCCTTAGGGTTCTGCTCGATATCAACGTTCTGCTCCTTAAGGTATTTCTGCTGGAAGTAGCGGACGACACGGAAGTCGAAATCCTCACCACCCAAGTGAGTGTCACCAGCAGTAGCAAGGACCTCGAAGACACCATTGTCAATAGAGAGAAGAGAGACATCGAAAGTACCTCCACCGAGATCGTAGACAATGATTTGACGCTCGCCATCAGTACGGTCAAGACCGTAAGCAATAGCAGCGGCAGTAGGCTCGTTTACAACACGAAGGACGGTAAGACCGGCAATAGTACCGGCGTCCTTAGTGGCTTGACGCTGAGCATCGTTGAAGTACGCAGGAACTGTAACAACAGCGTGCGTAACCTTTTCGCCGAGGTAATCCTCAGCAATCTGCTTCATCTTGCCCAAAACCATGGCGCTAATTTCCTCAGGAGTAAAAGTTTTCTTACCGTTGAAATCGACCTCAACAACGGGCTTGCCGTCCTTCTGGGCGACAACGAAGGGGAATCTTCTGATATCCTTCTGAACGCTGGAGTCGCTGAACTTCAGACCAATAATACGTTTTATGTCAAAAATGGTGTTCTCCACATTAGAAGCGGCCTGGTTCTTGGCAGCATCACCGACAAGACGCTCGCCGTCTTTGAAGGCAACGTAACTAGGGGTGATACGGTTACCCTGATCGTTAGCCAGAATCTCAACATGGCCGTGTTGCATGACACCGACACAGGAGTATGTAGTACCCAAATCGATACCAATGACAGTTCCGTAGTCTGAGATGTCATCTTCAGCTTGCGTAGCAAGTGGAAGCGCGAAAAGCGCCAATAGGAATCCTATTAGGCTCCAGGTGTTGAATACTTTGCTCATCTTGTAGGGCGCGGTAAACGTTGTGGTGCAGATGGGATACGCGTAATATATATACTCGCTTACGTCGCCAAGTCGCGGACAAATTGACACGTATTCTTGGCCAGCACTACGCATGACAGAAATCACGTGGTCGTTCTAGAAAATGTGGATCATGCACACTTATGTCCATTATGCACACTAACACAACCCCAGTGGCAATGGCAAAATAGAGACCTATGAGTGTAGCCTTTATAAAATAATATGTTTGTTAAAGTACCTCTATGTATCCCAACACTTAATTGAAAAAATTGAACGTCCAAATGCGACTAACATGGGCCACAATCCCGCATTTCTTAGGGGCGTCTTTCTTCGAACCTAAAAGTTTACGTGGTCAAGTCCTTTAAGTAAGATCGCCTCTGCACTGGGTCCACATAGTAGTATTACCTCATGCTCTTGCCGTATACGGCAACACGATTCACCCAGGGTGGCACAGGGATTACTACGTGCTTTAGAAGAATAAAAAAGAATCAGACGTATATTCTATGTAGTTGAGAACAAAACTGCTATGATAATTCTGTCATATCGCGGGGGATAGCGGGTGAAATTTGCCTTCTATATCCGAGATTCATGATGAGGATCGTTCATGCATAAATGTGTAAGCACATACACCCTAACCGCGACAGTTTACGTGTTTCTGTGTTGAATCCATCTTCAGGTCCGTGATTATAGCACAAATAGCACAAAACATGAAGAACTAACACTATATAGTGCTCGTCGGCAAGTTCACACAAGGAGGAAATGTGCATATGTATTCAAAGATTGCCATTGACGCAGAAAAAATAAATGAATAAAAGAAAGTTATAGAAGGAATCATACATACAAATACCGCTCGTTGATCACATTAAGACCACAAACAGGTTCCCAAAATCTATATTCTGCTCCAGTTAGTAATCAGACGCGAGAGATGTCTTCGCGTCACGCACAACCGATTTATTTGGAAAAGTGATCTAATGTTAGTGAAAATAGATTATTCGTTAAGTTTAAGAAAGTGTCATTGAATTGGTTCTTCTTTCATTCAATACCAGCTAAAAAAATTTAAGAAAATTTAAGAAAATTTAAGAACGTTGATGTATATAGAACGCATAGATTCCAGAATTTCGATCTTTCTGGAACGATCTAGCCCCGCCGACAATGTGCTCCAAAGTACTTTTTACAGATATTAAAGCGGAATAAGAGCAATTCGGTTCTTATTCATTGCAGAAAAAAATGCCAGTCTTTCCTCGAATAATCCCGCGCCGCTGATTTAAACGAACCGTGAATGTGTATACCTCGTGTAATGAATGCGGTCCAGATTACAAAGTGCGCCCATGCTCGAGCTAGTACCGCTGTTGGCAAGTAACACGTGGTGTGCTCAATAAAGAAATGATTAAAGCATGGGTTCGCGAATAACGGGATACGGCGAGATCCAATGCGTTGTGAACCCAAAATACTGGGCTGATAATTCCTATTCAAGAGCGTTCCCATAGTGTTTCAAGATCGTTTCAAAAACGTTTCCGTAGTAGCTTTTTATAAGTTCCATTTATCACCAGGACTCACTTTAATGTATTCTGTTTGCGGGGGAGTGTAGCAAGTATCAAGCCTTGCAATTGCATCTTTGCGCAAAGCCAGTAACTTTGTAGAATTAGCATGCCGGCGTATTTTGGCCAAGCTCGAGTTAGCGGTTTTGTAGTCCTCTAATTTCATTGAACAGTCGAATCCACCAAGAATAGCAGATCCCGAAGTGTCTGTGACTTCTGCTAGTTTAAACCATTCTCTTGCTGCCAGTGGCTCGTTAAACACGTTAAGTAATAATGACGCAAGCGGGAGGAAACTATCGTGCAAACCATAACTAGCGGCCATTTCTAGATGATTTCGGGTAGCTTCTCTATCGGTTTCACGTAGTTGGGCAAGAAAATAATGACAATCCGCCACTTGTTTTGAATTCTCGCTTATTTGACACGCGTAGCTGAATGCCTCTCTAGCCTTCGCCAGATCAGCCAGCCTGAAAGCGAGATGACCGACATTTCTGTAGCACTCTACTAACAGTTTCTTGTCTTCGAGCCCGTTCTTTATAGCCATCTCGTATAGTTTCAGCGCCTCCTTTATATGGCCCATAGTATAGGCAAGGTCTCCACTGACTTTAAACGAAAGGGGGAATTTCGAGTCCATCAGCTCTTTTAATAGCTTCCCTCCGCTTTCCATATCCTCTTTAGAAACGTCCTTGTACGACATTCTAGCTCCGCAAAGCAGGGCGATGGCCGTGTTATCACCCATATCAGCTGCTGCTTCTATCAGATTGGTTTCGGCAGCAACAGCCGACTTCGAAACAATGCCTTCGGCTTTTCTGCACTCCTCTAAAGCCCGTTTCGTTTGCAGCAGTGCATATGGCGTGTACCTCGTTGGAAATGTGTTGACGTCATAGTTGGGAGTAGCGCAAATATCTAGCAGTTTTACTAAATCGCTATGCCAAAGAGGTACTTTGAATTGATACAAGTACTTGCGAATAACCTTTTTCGGCAGCCCGCATAGCTTTTTCGACATTGGACTCGCCGAACCTGGCTGATGTAAGACTACAGAGGGCTCTTACATACTGCTCAAGCCTATGATTGAAGCATGTAATTGATCACACATAAACCATTTCAATTACGCAAGTTTTTAGAAGTTTTTGGTAGTGTACTACATGCCACTAACGTTGAATGGACTTCGTTCTTCCGAATTAAGCAATTGTATCGCAATTGAAATTACAGGCGCGCATGGTAACAGGAATTCTGCTAGGTGGCTAGTATTCTGCTAGGTTGCCAGTATCAGGTTGCCAGTATTAGGTAGCCATTTTTAGGTAGCCATTTTAGGCAGCCATTTTAGGTAGCCATTTTTAGGTAGCCAATACCAAGCAACCTGTGTTAGGTACCCAATGTCAGAACGTTAGCAACGTCCTTCGAGCGGGGTATTTCGAAACAACGCTGTACGATCGTAAATTGAATAAAAAAATAGAAAAAGGTAACTTCAAGTAATTATCTAAAGAAAAGAACAAACATAAACGGAATCCGAATATGCCCATGCGCCAATGCAACAAAGCGGAACATGTCGCACGTGTCTGCTATTTTGCAAAACCCGCTCGTTACCGTATCATGTAGATTCATTATAGGAAGTATGCGTGCACAGCAATTTATGCACGCATGCACTAGTTTACAAATAGAATTAACAAAATGCGGAGACGCGCACCTAAACAAGCGGATCATGTGATATGAGCTAAGAGTCGCTATTGGCCATCCAGAATGTTTCAAGTCCCATTGCAGGTACCCACCCAAATTTAAGATCTGGGGATACAAGACATGAGATCGATGTCGCACATTTAAAGCTCTTTCCCGATCGCTATTTCAGACGCAAATAAGTTGTTGATAAACGCATTGTCAATGTTATTCTTATCGCCGTAATCTGCATTTTGTATTTCTATAGCTTATCAGCACAATTATTAAATGGTTTTTACTGATAGCCAATTATTCCATGAAATTAGGCGTTTCCCGGGGTTTTTGTTTTTTTTGGAAAAAACCATGACGCCATTGTTAGCTATTCGCTGTAAGAGGCGAAGTTAGTCGTCAATTGTAATTCCTGACGCATCTGCATGCACGCACGCATGCAAACGGCAATTGCATTTTAATGTGGTGTAAATCACATATAGAGACATAAACTTATTCCTAAAAGCACATAATTAAAAAAAGTATGAACTAGATTAAAAAACGGCGCCGTTTAGATAGCGGTAAATAAAGCGCTATCGTCGGCTTTGATTGTGACGCATTGATTAATGTGGTGAAAAATATGCCGATTACTCACGGTTTATACGTAGGGTTTATTATAGGTGCAACTGGCATTTTACTCACTTGAAGTCATATACTCTTCTGGATTTCTTCTAGGTGCATATTTTTCACAAGTTTTGTTGTCGGATCTAAAGATCTCTCGCTCCTTCCCGCTATATACGTTTCCGCAAGATCCCCTGCTTTAAGGTTCCTATTTCGAATAATCAATTGAAAAAAAAAGAAAATGGGACGTTCTAAAGATGTGGGTGTTGCGTCTGAAGCCTGGTCCGTTTCGGATCAGGAGTACAAAGATGCCAATAACACGCTGCAGTCTGGCGACTGCAGTGTGTCCGTCGTTGACTTCGAATATTCCAGCCCGCATTTACCATGGTATAAACGAGTCATCTACGGTTTCAGACCTGCCCAGGCGCCCGTTGTAGACACTACGGGCATGACGGCCGAGCAAATCTATAATGCCGAATTAGCAGCAGTTCCTATGTCCAAAGCTATTCCGGCATACACTTTGTCCTTGATGGCCATTGGTGGGTCTATTGGTTCGGGTCTTTTTTTGGGTAGCGGTAACGATCTCGCCGCTGGTGGTCCCGGTGGTGTGATCATCGGCTTCTTCATTACCGGAGTCATGCTTTTCTTCATGATGCAGTCGTTGGGTGAAACGGCTATTCGGTTCCCGGTCCAGGGTTCGTTTGCTGTTCACACGATTCGCTTAGTAGACGATTCATGGGGTTTCGCCATGAGCTGGAACTACATTCTGTTGTGGCTCGTGAGTTTCCCGCTTGAATTGACTGCAGCAGCTATTATTTTAGGTTACTGGTCAGACGACAATAACGGCGCCACTAATGTAAACCCTGCAGCCTGGGTTGCCCTATTTTGGTTCTTTTTGAGCGCTATCGGGTTCTGCGGCGCCTCTGTCTACGCAACGGCCGAATCCGTTTTCTCGATCATCAAAATCATTACGATTATTGGTTTCTGTTTGTTCGGCATTATTTGCACTGCCGGCGGTGGCCCTACACACCATTATTTCGGTACTCACTATTGGTGGGACCCGGGATCGTTTAACAATGGTGTTAAGGGTACTGTCAACGTGTTCATCAATAGTGCGTTTGCTATGTCAGGCATCGAACTGGCGGTTTTGGCCAGTGCCGAGTCTCAGGATACTCATAAATCCCTTCCCACTGTCGTGAAGCAGACGTTCTGGCGTATTATTCTGTTCTACATTGTTTCGTTAACAATTTGCTTCTGTTTGGTCCCGTTCAACGACCCTAGACTGGGCACCTCTAGTAACGGTAAGGCGTCGCCTTTCGTGCTTGCATGCATAAATGCAGGTGTTAAGGGTTTGCCCTCGGTTATCAATGTGGTCATTCTGTTGGCAGCATTAAGTGTCGGCAACGCCTCGGTGTTCGCCTGTTCGCGTACAATTGCGGCTATTGCCAATGCTGGCGGTGCTCCGAAAATCTTAGGCTATATTGACCAGTGCGGCCGTCCGATCGTGGGCGTGCTTATAACAGTGACTTTTGGTTTAATTGGTTTTATTGTGGCCTGTCCTGCTTACCAGCCAGCATTCACTTGGATGCAGGCCGTTTCGAGTCAGGCAAGTTTCTTCACTTGGGCTTCTATTAATATCAACCATATTATGCAGCGTATTGCTATGAAGAAGCAAGGCCGTTCTATAAAGGAACAGTACTACAATTCACCGTTTGGAATCACTGGGTCTATTATCAGTTTAACCATTATCATGGCTATTCTTGGTTTACAGGTTTGGGTGGCTATCTGGCCGCTCGGCGCTTCTCCTTCAGCCGATAGCTTTTTCCAGGTTTGGTTGTCTTTGCCAATTGTGCTTGTGTTCTTCTTTGGTCACAAATTGTACTACAGACACAAGCCGGTGGACCCGGCAACTGTTGATTTGGTTACCGGTGCTAGAATCAAGACTGGAGAACAGATGGAACTTGACGAGATGCAAGCGATCGAAGATAAACAGAATATGACATTCGGGCTCAGATGCAAGAAAATCTATAATTTCTGGTGTTAGGTTCGAGGTCCTTGCAGCTCGTCTCATTATACACTTCAATGTTACACGTAACAGTGGTTGTTTGCATACTTTCTGCATATTCGCACTATCATCAACCATCACCATCATCGATTGTTCATTAGTACGTTATTAGTGCCTCATTCGTTGGTTTCTCATTGCGTAGTGGTTGGTATTTATTCATGTTACATTTTTTTCTTATCAACTGAATTGAATTCTGAAACTAAATTACTCTATATTTGCGCTGATCGATTTCAATTTCAATTTCGATTTCAAGATATTACTTTAACAACGCAAATATTCCAAGATCTCGGTAAAAGATGCCGGATCTGGGGTTTAGCCTCAATCACGTGATATATTTCAGAACGCAATTAGGTTTGTATACATCCGCCGTACGGCTACACGGCGTAGCAGGTATTTTCAGCTGTTATTAGTCGTTTTCATTATGTATCGTAAAATGTGTTTCGGCCATACTTAGATAATTTAAGTCACTAGGGTCATTTCTAGGTAATTCTGGCGGCAGAATCGAAGATGTGAAGAATTCCTAGCGTCATATACCCGGGCAACGACATACCGTTTAAAAATATTAGCAATGCAAGATTTGACCGAGTTAACGCTTGCAGACTCTAATTTTTCCTTTTAGTCTAGAGTCAACACTGCGTAGAATCGCCTTTTTAATTTTTTTTTCAGAAAGCGTGTATTCAATAGCCCATCAATTATAACTCTCACCTCCTTTCTTTTAACCCAAATATACCCGATCGGTCTTTATTTCTTTATCAGTCAAACTGATTTGTTTTGCAGCATCAGTGCGCCGATGCAAGTTCTACGTTTCGCGTGGGTGTGCAGCATGCATGCCACGCGACGTTCATGCAAGATGTCGATGCTTATACGATGCATCAGCCGTCGCGTTACAAATCCAAGGCCCAAGCCGCAAGCAGTGCGCGTAGTATATGAAAAATTGCAGGGCAAAATTGCAGGGCAGTAATAGTCACATACATGACGCACGTAATCCTGCACCCTAAACAACCATTTTTCACAACTACTAGTTCGCATCAGCGTTACTGAGCCATTCCTAAAAGTTTAAACCTGAGACTAAAGTCAACACAGGCTACTGGCAAACGTAAACAGAAATAGCCAGAATCAGTCTCTGGTGAATTCAGAACAGATGGAAAACGCAGAGTATCCTCACGAGATCGGGGACAAGAAAAGCATATACGATGTCTTCACGACCTCGACTTTAGAGGAGTCCACACGCCCAAGAAGCCGCTTCGGGCGGTTCTGCGACTCGTTCAAACCAGCAGAAACCAAGGCATTCGACACGACCGGAATGACCGAAGAGGAAATTTATCATGCGAAAGTCGCTAATTCCGGTATGAGCCCGCAATTGAAACCGTTCCAGATGTTCGCCATTGCAGTTGGCGGGTCCATTGGATCGGGTTTGTTCCTTGGTAGCGGCAACGATCTCGCGATCGGAGGTCCAGGAGGCGTTATTGTGGGTTTCTTTATTACTGGTGTCCTTCTATTTTTCATGATGCAAGCATTAGGAGAAGTCGCTGTGCGATTCCCAGTGCAAGGCTCGTTCTCAGTCCACACGATCCGATTAGTAGACGACTCCTGGGGATTCGCTATGGGCTGGAACTATATTCTGCAGTGGTTAGTGGCGTTCCCGCTTGAATTGACAGCAGCAGCTATCATTCTAGGTTACTGGAAAGGCGACGACAGTCCTGCAGCCAATGTCAATCCCGCGGCCTGGGTCTCGTTGTTCTGGTTTGTGCTTAGTTTGATCTCGTTTGGAGGCGCCAGTGTATGGGGATACGCCGAAACCATTGTTTCAGTGATCAAGATCATCACGGTCATTGGAATGTGTCTCTTTGGCATCATTTGCAGCGCTGGCGGCGGCCCTACTCATCATTACTTCGGAACGCATTACTGGTACGACCCAGGATCGTTCCATAACGGAGTCAAAGGCACTGTGAACGTGTTCATTAACAGTGCTTTCGCCATGTCCGGAATCGAGATGGTCGCATTGGCCAGCGCCGAGGCTAAAGACCCGCATAAGGTCCTTCCTACTGCCGTCAAGCAGACTTTCTGGCGTATTCTGCTCTTTTATTTGGTCTCGCTCACGATTATTTTCTGTTTGGTTCCGTATAACGACCCTAGATTGGGAACCACTAGCGATGGTAAGGCCTCGCCGTTTGTGCTGGCGTGTATTAACGCTGGCGTTTCCGGTCTGCCTTCAGTCATCAATGTAGTGATTTTGCTGGCTGCATTGAGTGTTGGTAATGCGTCAGTCTACGCGTGCTCGCGTACGTTAGCGGCTATTGCGAATGCCGGCGGCGCGCCTAAATTTGTAGGGTACATCGACAGGGCAGGGAGGCCGCTTGTAGGCGTTATAATCACGGTCACTTTCGGGTTGATTGGGTTCATTGTAGCCTCGCCCGTTTACTTCCCTGCGTTTACATGGATGCAGGCAATTGCAGGCCAGTCGAGTTTGTTTACGTGGGGCTCGATCAACCTCAACCATATCATGCTCAGATTAGCAATGAAGAAACAGGGCAGGGACTTGAAGGAGCAGTACTATTCGACCCCGTACGGAATTTGGGGCTCGATTTTCAGTTTAGGCATTGTGCTCGCGATTCTAGGGTTAGAGGTTTGGGTTGCATTGTTCCCAATTGGCGAGAAACCCAGCGCCGACGCGTTCTTCGAGGTATGGCTCTCGCTTCCTATTGTGCTGGCATTCTTTATTTGCCATAAACTGTACTACCGCCATCGCAGCGTCAATATCTCAACTGTCGATCTGACAACAGGCGCGCGGTTGAAAACACCTGAGGAAATGATGATGCAGGATGAAGACGATGTTCAATTGATGTCTAAACCACGTTACCAGCGTATTTTCATCCGCACGCGACGTGCATTCTGTTAAAAAGAAAAAAAACAGAACTCTTAAAAATAGAATTCCATGAATTCAAAATCGAAATCGAAATCGAAAAAATCACGCAACCAAAAATCAAGCAACGTTTTATATTTGTTCTCAAAACCGTCATTATTGGAAGGTCGCGTTAGTCGACTTACTCACAAAAAAAGCAAAATTAACGGCACCACTAAAAAACACAACATTCACGCCATAAAGGCACTAAAACCCAGCGAAAACGAAAGCATAACAATGACAACACCTTCCAGCAAATGCATACGGAAATCACGCAACGAAAACTAATGGATCTTCTGTCTCTTTAATGCAGATTTCATACAGACATTGTCGTGCCCCTAATCGCTTACTCAAGTGATTCATTCATTGGGTTGATCAAAAGTGGATTTCGCCATGTTTCTTATACGCTGTCTTTTAACGGAATCTGTGAGAATCTGTGAGAATCTGTGAAAATCTGTGAACAGAGAAGATTCATTGCACGACATGGGTTTTTGATGTAAATTAACATAAAATCGAACGCTTCTTATTATCACCACCTCCGTCAGTAAACACGTTTATAAACTAGTCGTAATTCATCAGGACTTCAGCGGGTTTTGTCAATTCAAAGAATATGTGTGTTAAACATGAAAGAAAACGCAAAAATGTCGTGTCATCTACGATTTATCGATCCATCTTTGATAGTTTTGAAAATCGAGTAATAATAAGAGAGCGCGCTTATACTTGTGGTTACTGAGCATCTGTTCCGAAAAGGCAAAGAATAAGCGAGGATAGATAAGAATTACTAAATCAGAAAAGGGGGGACTAGAGTAGATATTTTCGGGATAAAATCGGTTATAATGAATTACTTTAATCTGAAAAATATAAATGTTTATTTAATTTATCTGCAGCAACCTACCTTAACGGATTTCCGACAAAATAATACCTCCGCTCCATTATACGGCTATCCGGCTTGATATCCACGCTGTACTGCCGTTAAACTCACTACAGATAGCTCTGCCGTGTAGTTACGTGATACCGTTAAAGACATATATACACAATACTGCTAAGTTCAGTAATGACATGATACTGATACTGGTACTGTTACTGACAAATATCGACACGTTACACACTTAACCCACACTTCACCCACACGTTACACTTATTGTCAGCATGCTGGCAGTACGCCGTACCTGGCACTAAAAGTCGTGCCCAATATGATGACGAACGTATTACAAACACAGTGGTGCGCTCACGCCTGTGAATGCGTATACACATAGCCTCAGTATAACCCAGCTAGTATCTGTCTAAACACCCATGGCGGAGCAAAGAGTGTCTGTATTGACGCCTGTGCTGTATGTTGGCGTGCTGCTATTCGCGCTGATTGTTTTCGCTAAGAAGCACCGCTCCAGAAAGATGAAGGAGCTTGCAAACACGCCGCAGTTCTACAGCAGTAATTATTATAAAGACATATTCGAGCAGCTCCGAGCCACAGAAAAGGTTCCGGAGAAGCTGCTGAAAGCCGCGCTTCTTTCCTGGGCCGCTGAAGACATCACACGTGTCTTTAAGTTCAGAGAAAACGAGGCGGCAATCACAACCCTGCTTCAGAACGGTATCATCGGAGAAGCCATTTTCGAGCGGTTTATGGGCTCTAAAGTGCTGAATGAGCGCGAGATACAGGAGATTTCAGGCATCGCATTAGAATTGAAACCTAACTGGACTACTGCCCTCCAATCGGCGTCGGAAATCGCTCAAAGAAACGCCATTCGCAAACGGATGGAGCAAACATCTATTTTCGAAGAAGAGTTTGTGGAAATCACAGGCTCGACCGGCGAGTTAGACGAAGTAGTTGCATGAATTTATATAAAACCGAACCCGAAAAGTTAAAAAGTATAAAAAAACTGAATACGACCTATCACACAAGTATCTGCATGGTATCTGCATAGTATCTGCATAGTATCTGCATAGTATCGCAATCCTATCGCAAAAGTATCACACAAGTGATATACAAGCATTCTAAAAGTATACCATAAGTGCCTCACCTCTGAATAGCTTCACCTCAGAATAGACTCATCTCAAAAGTACCTCATCTCAAAAGTACCTCAAAAGTACCTCAAACTATACTCACGTGTAGTTCGGTGAATGAGTTGAGAGGAGACTAAAGTCCCACTAAATTAGCACTAAATTAGCACAAAAGTATCACAAATTCGGATACTACTGTCATTCCCTCAGTACTTTTTGATGGTTTATTTCGATGCTTTGTTTTGATGATATATTTAAACTATACGTGTCAATGGGCACTGGCATTTATGCGCGGATGTTAAATCCCGCACTCAATACGACAGTTGTCCAACACCGTTGTATACAAGAAGCTATGAGAACTGAGAAGAGGTGGGGGAAGGCGATCATTGGAAAAAAAAACTGTGGCTTAACACGAGGTTGAACCCTGCACCTTCGCGTACCCGCGAACTTAATGTCTTATACTCTTAATTGGTGTCTCTCGTTATGACCTAATCTGAATCCCAGAATCCTGCGCGTGTGGTTTTGATTTACATATGAACAACAGCTGGTCCCGGTTTCACAGTAATCAGACCAGGGTATGCGTCGCGTCGGCAACTTTTCGCGTCGGGAGATTGTGACAAGTAGGAAACCGACGCGATAAATTGACAAACAAGCCCGTCTTTGATATCCAATGAACATAGATTACTGTTGCGGTATTTTAACGGCCGACTACATCCATTTAATACTGCGGCTATTAATATGAATTAGAAGTATTGGTAATAAATGTTTAGAGTAGATGTGTTTGTACGGTCGAGATTCGGTCGATTTTGTGCAATAATGTCCACAAACCATCGTTCTGCGTGTACTCGCGTCGTTCCTATTTTTTTTTCTCTTCGCTTAGAGACATGCATTGATGACCCAAATTACCCAAATCCGGCACCCCCCCCTAATATAGGACCCATGCAAATTAAAGCCATGTCACGGTGTGCAAGCCTCTTCTCTCAGTAATGGGGCGAGGTAGGCCCGAAATAGCGCTCTGGAATAGCGTCCAGAATAGCACCACTAATGCGTATGTCTATCTAAATTTAATATTTCCCCATTATCTCCAATCTCGGTTTTCATTTCTGTTCGTCAATCGGCTACTAAAAATAACAAAAGCGGCTTTAATGTCAGTCGCGACGCTGAAATTTATGCCAATCGCAATTATTATTATTGTTTTAGCCTTTGCAAGCGACACACACCCCCTTTAGGGAGCTGTTTGACGTCAGAAACATCATTTATTATTCCCGCTCGCATATCTTTCGCATATAATGACGGGTTAGGTACATTGGGACATAGTTAAGGGTTATGAAATAGGAAATGCGGACCAATGGGCGGCCGGAAATACACAGCAATAACAACGAGTTCGACGCGTGAGTCGATAACGAATCTCAATTTAAGTACATACCAGTCCAAAAAAATCCGTTTCTGTACTCAGAGTTATTGCCCCATACCCGTTTCTGACATTTACGGCCCCCCCCTTGCTGAGTTATTATTACCTACGCCTACCATGGAATATGCATGTTTCTTTACCCTAATAAACAATTCTAAGACATAGTGCCACAAAAAACACCCTAATTGAAGACACTCGAAATAAAAACATCACTCATAAGCATACTTAGCTTCCTTGAATTACAGTCGTTGACAACTTTTTTCCTATATCCAAACAAGGGGCCTTGTTTAGGGAACCAGTTGACGAATTCAGAATGCCGGCTTTCGAGTACAGCATGCATGGAGCACCATTAAACGAAATAATCTCGCCTCCGTGCGTCGAAGTCAGTGCGAACGCTGGACATTTCAAACAGTATGGAAAAAACGCGTTCAATCAAAGCACTGTTTTCGCGAACCAGAAAACCGTCTCTGCCGGCGTCGAAACTCTGGCTTTGCCTCGAGTTCCAGTGAAACCGTTCATTCCATCGAAATGGAGTCTCAATCAACCGTTCGACCTGCCTGTTTCTATGCCTGTTTCAACTGCTTCAATTGCTTCAACTGCTAGCACTGCTGGCACTGCTAACACTGTTTCCACTGCTCATGCCGGTTCCACTTCCCACCCCGGTTCTGGCGCTTCCACTGCTTCCCGCTCTGTTTCCGGCGCTTCCCGCACTATTTCCGGTACTCATACTGCACATCCTGCACATCCTGTTTCTGCTGCTTCTGCTGCACCTTCTGCTTCTGCCGGGCCCGCTGTAATGGCCAATGTATGGTCGAACACCACTGAGCACTGGAAAGAGCCGTGTGTGTACCACCCCCCCATTGAAATGCGGAATGTGAGATGCAATTGTCCCTTGCGAGTACTGAGAATCGAGAACATTCCTCAAGGACACGAGAACAATATTCTGTCAGTCGCGCAGAGCGTTGGCGACGTGCAGTACCACCGCATTGCAGGAACCGAGGCAGTCATCCAGTACTACACCGCCACGAAAGTAGACGAGCTCATTTGTCTTCTTCGCCAGATGAGTTTCATCCAGCACTGCCGCACGCAGAAACACGTTGCACACGAAAGCATTGCTGCCGTGCTTGAGTTTCTGCGCGAGAAGCCCGCCGAGTACAAGGATATCGTTTCTAAAATGTCTGTTTTTGGTAAAGTTTTGTCAGTCAAAATGTACTCGGCCAATTCCGCCGACACGCAGGTCTGTGCAGTGTGTGTTTACGAAGACGACAGGAACGCGACGCTGGCTTCGCGGAGCTCGGTTATAGTGAACGGTGTGTACGTCACGCCCACACTCATGCCCATTGGCCACCAAACTTTCTGCGACAACCGGCCTTTTCTGCCAGTCCAGGCCGCTAATGTCAGCCCGGTTTCAGTGTTTAATTCGCAGTTTGCGTTTCCGAACAGCAGCACTACGAACCCGGCTTTGAATTCGTGCTGGGGCAGTATTGACGAGAGTAGCCGGAAGTACACATCGACTTCAGGCACGAGTTTCTTGAATTCGAGTTCGATTGGGAGGTCGGTTTCAATGAATTCTGCCGCGAGCTCGGCGTACAGCAGTTCTAACCCGATTGAACGCAGTGCTAAAGGCGCGTACACTATTGCCGAGCCGAGATTTTGTTATGACCAGCGTCCTACCACGCTGTCGAATCCTCGTTTGAGACCTAGCCATGCTGCTGGCGGTAATGGCAGTATCAATGGAAATGGCAGCATCAATGGAAATGGCAGCATCAATGGAAATATCAATATCAATGGAAATGGCAGTATTAATGGAAACATCAATGGAAACATCAATGGAAACATCAATGGAAATGGCAGTGCTGTTGGTGCTGTTGGTGCTGTCGGCAGTAACAGTAATGCTATTGGCTCAATTGGCGCTGTTGGAACTGCTAGCAGCGTTGGTTCAGCGCCACTAGAGAATCCAGGCGAGCCGCGGTACGGGATTCTTGCTGAGAACTGTCTTAGTAGGAACAGTTCGTTCACTAAAGAAGCCGAGCGCCCGTTTATGTCGAGTCGGTCGGCTTCTGACTCTGTTTCCAGCGAAGACGGGACTTGCGGATCGGCCACACATACTGTGGACTCTGTTTCGTCGATTGAGAGCAGCCCGACGAACGTCGATGCGTGTAAAGAGATGTTCCAGAAGTACAGTTCTGGAGAATACAAGCCTCGTCGGAGCAGTTCTAACAGTTCTAACCGGTCTAATCGCAGCACCGAGTATTCTAACCATTCCAGCAGCAAGAAAGCACATGAAGTGAGTTTGACCCCGACTCCCTCTTTCTCCTCTTCTTCTTCGAGCTCTGCCTGCGACACGAGAATCAATTTGGAGAACATCGATGCAGGAATAGAGACGCGGAAAACAGTTATGCTGCGCAACATTCCTAACAAACTGGCATTCGACGATTTGAAGAAGTTTTTGGACAGTACTAGCCGCAACACGTACAATTTCCTGTACCTGCGATTCGATTTCGGCAACCGGTGTAACGTCGGGTACGCTTTCATCTCGTTCACGCAGCCGAAGTATGTGGCTAGATTCTTCAAAGCGCGCGAAGGCATGAAATGGAGCGAGTACAGTGTGAACAGCGAGAAGGTAGTTGATATCAAGTTCGCGCGGATCCAAGGCCGGGACAACCTGATTCAGAAGTTCCGGAACTCGCCCGTCATGAACCAGGAGGCGGCGTTCCGGCCTCGATTGTACTACACTGCTGGCAAGCTGGCCGGAGCGGAAGAGCCGTTTCCGGGGCCTGGGAAAGTGTCTGGCTAGAACAATAATACCACATCATCAATCATCATCATCAACAAACATCAATCAGTCAACAAACAAACATCAATCAGTCAAATATACAAACATCAATCAATAATCATCAACAAACATCAATCAGTCAACAAACAAACATCAATCAGTCAAATATACAAACATCAATCAATAATCAACAATCATAACACAATCAACAATCAACAATCAACAATCAACAATCATAACACATCATAACACAATAGCACAATAGCAGTACATGCCAATCATAACACACAATAGCACTACTTACCACAATGGCCCACAGCACACGAAACTTGTCAATTCAATTATTCATTCAATTCGTATATAAATGCTGCTACTATGCAAACGCAATAGCTCAATGCAGCAGCCTGAATGCCCAATGCTGCCACTGCCTGTTGCCTGCTGTAAACATTGCAATTGCCTCCTGTGTGCTACCTCAAACGTCTTTGAGTTCATTGAATCAGGTTTGCTTGATTTGTTTGGCTGGTTAGTTGTTTAGTTGCTTGGTTGACTGCTCATTTGTTTAGTTGTTTGGCTAGTTAGTTGCTTAGTTGTTTAGTTGTTTAGTTGTTTAGTTGCTTGCTTGATTGGTTCATTTAGCTACTTAGATGGTTTAGCTGCTCCGTTCATTGTTCATTTGTTTAGTTGCTTGGTTGCTCATTCATTTGTTCATTTGTTTAGCTGGTTGTTGGTGTTGTTGTTGTTGTTGGCTTCACCATCTTCTGCCAGTTTCTGCTGCTTCATTTGCCGAATCAAGTCGGCGAAATCGTCTTTATTCATGTCTACGAAGTCTGCAGGAACATGGTTTGTGGAATACGGTTTAGAACTGAACGTTCGAGTCCTGTCTTCACGCTCGACTAGCCTGAGTTCGAAACTGTTGCTGGAATTGTCGAGTTCGTCCCAATTAAACAGAATACTGTCGGTTTGCTCGTTAAATGGATTGATATCCACAACAAAAGCCTGTTTCTTGGAACTGGAAAGGTGCACATCCAGTACAAACGACTTCTCGCTGAATCTCGAGAGCACAGTCTCAACAATTTGCAAGCAAAGAGCCTCGATCTGCGGTTTCAACGGCTCTAGAAACTCGTAGAAGTCCATATACCGCTGCGAAATGCCCTTTAAACACCCATTATTGACAAAACACCGGAACTCAGTTGACGGGTGCAGATCGAACCATTCGCGGAGAACAAGAACGACTTGCGCAGGCTCTAAATTGAGATCGTGCACTATATGGTCGCTCGATTTCAGCAGCATGTACACGTCGTTTGCACAAATGCATTTCATGCTGTTGTCTGGAAGCATCCAAGTACTGTCGACGGGCGCCGACCAGTTCAGTTTCGGCGCAACCGAGCCGTTCAATTCAGCAATGCTGTTTTCAATCAGTTTATGGAACTCAGCGGGCGGCTCGGTGTACAAACTCTTTCCGTCTTTCTCTGCATCGCTCTCTTTGCCCTTTCCACTGCTTTCACTGCCATTTCCACTGCTTTCATTGCCATTTCCACTGCTTTCATTGCCGTTTCCGCTGCTTTCACTCCCGTTATCGCTATCTCCGCTGTCGAAAGTGTCGAATGCGTCACGCTTTATATAGTTATCACTAGCTATTCCCCGCTCGCTGCTTGCAAGAACGATCCCGTCAGCTAGAAGGTACTCCCTGAACGATTCAGGCGCATATAGGATCCTGGCTCTAGGACTGACGTCTTTTAACTGGGGGTACCAGTTCTGGAACTCGAACGGCTTGAAAAGGCTTGAAGCAGGCATGTTGGTTTAAGTAAGACTGCATGAGTATAAGAAACATATAAACCGAGTGCAGTTACAGTTGTGGAGTGAAATTAATGTGGTGTTTAAAAGGGAATATAGAATAAATATAACACCCAAGCACCATATCATATGTACCTACCTACACCCATATACCTGTACTTACCTATACTTACCTATACTTACCTATACTAACCCACCTACACCCATATACCTATATACATATACATATGTACCTATACCTATACTTACCTATATACCTATACCTATATGCCTATACCTACCTGTGTACTCAATAACCATATAACATGTACCTACCTATACCTATACTTACCTATACTTACCTATACTTACCTATACTTACCCATATAATATATACCTTTACTTACCCATATAACATGTACCTACCTATACCTACCTACGCTTACCCATATAATATGTATCTAGTTAAAGAGGTGCCTAAGTAAAGAGGTGCCTAAGTGAAGGAGCGGCTATTACCAAACTCTTCGAAGGCGTGCGTAGTAAGCTGAACTCATCTACCTAAGCGATTCCAGTTACATAAGTCAGTATACCTTCACTAATGTCGGCTGTTAATGCAGTGAATCCAAGCGGGCTGAACAGCACGTTTAAAGACAAGGAGAAGCCCGACGAGGTGCGCAGGTCGAATATCCAGGCCGGCAAGTCTGTCGCCGACGCGATCCGCACGTCGCTGGGGCCTAGAGGTATGGACAAAATGGTGAAAACAAAGAACGGCAGCGTCCTTATTTCCAACGACGGGCACACGATCCTGCACGAAATGGCCGTTCTTCATCCTGCCGCGCGCATGTTTGTAGAACTGAGCGCGGCCCAGGACTCGGCGGCCGGCGACGGCACGACTTCAGTAGTCATTCTTGCTGGCGCGCTTTTGAACGCGAGCGAAAAGCTCCTGAATAGAGGAATCCATCCTTCGCTGATTTCTGAGAGTTTCACACGTGCAGCCACTCGCGCGAGCGAGATCTTGCGCTCGATCGCCACACATATCGACCTCAGCAGCGAGACGCCGCTTGTACAGGCTGCTACGACCTCTTTGAGTTCGAAAATCGTGTCGCAGTTCTCGTACAAACTCGCGCCGATGTGTGTAGAGGCTGTTCTGCGCGTGGCGCAAGGCAACGACGTCGATTTGAACGATATTAGACTGATCAAGAAACTCGGCGGCACGATCGAGGACACTGAGCTGATTGAAGGCCTTGTGCTGCACCAGAAAGTGATTGGCCAGGTCCATAGAGTCGAGAAAGCCAAGATCGCGCTTGTGCAGTTCCAGTTATCGCCTCCGAAACCGGATTTAGAGAACCATGTTGTGATCAACGACTACAGGCAGATGGACAAGATCCTTAAAGAGGAGAGACAGTACCTTCTGAATATCGTGAAGACTATTAAGAAACAGAAATGCAACGTCCTTCTTATCCAGAAATCCATTCTGCGCGACTCGATCAACGAGATGGCGCTGCATTTCCTGAACAAGCTCGGGATTCTAGTGGTTAAAGACATCGAGCGCGACGAAGTAGAGTTTATTTCGAAAACGTTGGGTTGTCAACCGATCGCTGATATCGATAACTTCACTGAAGACAAGCTCGGCAGCGCTGATCTCGTTGACCAAGTCGAGCAGGCCGAGGCCCAGATCCTTAAATTCACTGGACTGAAACCGGTTAAACCAGTTAAAAGTGTTAACAACTCCAGCAACGCTAGCAACGCCGGTAATGGCAGCAACGCTAGCAACGAGAAGAAAACCGTGTTACAGGCTTATGAACCGTGTGGAACCGTTTCGATTCTTTGCCGCGGCGTCAACCAACTGGTTCTAGACGAGACCGAACGGTCTATTCATGACGCGCTTTGTGTGCTCAGGTGTCTGGTCAAAGAACAAGCGCTTATTTCCGGCGGCGGGTCAGCAGAGCTCGAGGTATCGCGGATCCTCGAGCAGGAGTCGCAAACTCTTTCAGGAACCGAGTCGGTCTGCTGGCGCGAGTTCGCCGAGGCGTTGGAAGTGATTCCTGCGACTCTGGCGGAAAACGCAGGCATTAATGCCTTGAACTCAGTAACCGAGTTAAGAGCAATGCACCAGCGCGGCGAGGTCAATGCGGGCATCTCTTTGCGCCGCGGGACTGCCGATATCACCTCTGAGAACGTGCTGCAGCCAGTGCTTGTGAATACGTCTGCCGTGCTGCTGGCAGCTGAGTGTGTTAAAAGTATTCTGCGTATTGACGATATCCAGTTCACTCGCTAGATACCTACCTATCTCTATCTATTCTACTGCTTTATGCTAGCTGTTCTATTGCCTTACCTATCTATTCTATTGCCTTACCTATCTACCTATCTGCTTGACGCTATTAGACTGCTTGATGCTACCTACTGCAACATACCGCCTGGCGCTATTAGACACTGCCATATACTGCCTAATGCGGCCTATCTACTGCATGCTTTATGCTATTAGACTGCTTGACGCTAACTACTATCTGCTGCTTTATGCTAACCGCTGCTTGATACTAACTATTACATGCTACCTATCATGCTACCTATCATGCTACCTATCCATGCCATATTACATGCTACTGCCTAATCCTGTTTGTGCATCACCTGCCCACGCTTTCACTTCCGATCTTCCTAGAGTCAAAACTCTGCTGCACTCTTATCTACTATTTTATGGCCTACTTTATGGCCGATTTTGTGGCCGATTTTGTGGCCGATTTTGTGGCCTATTTTATAGCCTATTTTATGACCTATCCATGCCATATTACATGCTACTGCCTAATCCTGTTTGTGCATCACCTGCCCACGCTTTCACTTCCGATCTCCCTAGAGTCAAAACTCTGCTGCACTCTTATCTACTATTTTATGGCCTACTTTATGGCCTACTTTATATCCTATTTTATGACTTATTTTATGGCCATTTTACAGATACTGCCTATCTCGTCCTTGCGGCTGCTTTCGGCAACACCTGCCTATTACAAATGTATTACTGCTTACTCCACTGGGCGCATAACGCTCCTGTGCCTTGAGCCTTTGTTTGCCACGTAAATAAGCTGTAAACACTAGATAAACACTAGATAAATACCACATGAATACCATAAAATTACCATAAAATTGCCAGTGTAAACTAGTTAGATCTGGTCCCGATAAGAGACTATTAATAGCTGACACAGTGTAATTCCGTACACCAAGATCATCTGGAACAAGAAACAAATAAGTGTGTACTGCGCATGTATCAGAATCGGTCTTATTCTGCGCGTATTTTATTCGAGCCGTTGAACTCAGGTTGCGCGATTTGATCCAGTCTTTTTCTGTTGGCCAAACCGTTGCCTTACATACGCACAGCTATATATTGTCGCATCACATGTAGTAATGCACTCATGCGTACATGCATAATGCGCGATTTATGCATAGAAAACTGCGTCAAAGCGATTGCTAAATATGGGTCAAGCGATGCACGCACCGATCCGCTAAGCAGAAACATATTCTGAACATATTCTGAACAGGTTCTAAACAGGTTCTAAACAGAACAAGAGGCCGCAAGCAAGGAGAAAAAAGCGATTATTTAGCTACAGGAAAATATTCTTAGCAACCGTTTATAAATAAAAGCCCGTATCTCAAGATCTTCCTTGTTTCCCATCGAGGCTGTTCATTCAGACTAGTTTGGACCTGCACGGACTGCATTAGGGCACATGCGTCGAGGCAAGAAACGAAAAAAAAAAAAAAGCAGGAAAAAAACAGGAAAAGAAAAGCAGGAAAAGAACAAGAAGAGAACAAGAAAAGAGCAAGAACAAGAGGCTACAGCAAATGCAAATAAAAGACAAATAAAAGACAAACAAAAGACAAACAAAATATAAACAAAATACGAATGCAACATAGACTGAAACAGCGCGAAGACCCTAAACACTTGTTAAAGGTGTTAGAGATGCATCTGGATCAGTGCGTTTATCAGAGTCTATGCGTGCTCCTATTTGTGTCTGCGTCTATTTATGTGTGTATGCGTCTATTTATGCGTATATGCGTCTATTATGTATGCGTCTATTATGTATGCGTCTATGTATGCGTCTATGTATGCGTGTATTATGTATTATGCATGTATTTATGTATGAGTGAAATATGCATGTATGCATATATGCATGTATGTACGCCTATAGCGTGTAATATGTAAGCGAAACATAATTAGATTTGCGAGTCTATGCGAAAATGGCCAGGCCCAGCAACGAGCCAGAAGGGAGTTTCGAGCAAAGCATTCCGTACGAACAGTACTTCGGCTACGCGTCTGCGTCTCAAGAGAACAGCAATGCCCAGCCTCTCTTTGCGAACCCCTCACCCCTGCCCGTGACCGATTCGCGATCTGTGCAAATTGAGACGCCAAATCTATGGTCGTATCCATCAACGCCGAACAATTACATTGGCATGCCGCTGAGGCAGAACCTCGGGCTCAGTATGCAGTATTTGCAAACGATGCAGAGCATGCAGAACATGCAGAACATGCAGAGCAGTCTGCAGAGCAGTATGCAGAGTATGCAGAGTATGCAGAGCCAGCAAATCGCGCAGAGTCCACAGGTTTCACAAGACGCAAGCCGTATGCAAAGCAGAAACAGAATTTCGACTTACGGCGAGATCGAGGATGGCGTAAACAACGGCGAAGAAAACGATGGGCTTTCAATTGAAATAAACGAAAACACTAATTTAACTGACCAAAGCCTGGATTCGGCCATTGCTGAAACCGAGGGCTTTTCCGTGCATCCAATTCCGGCTAGAGAGCACGACCAGGTAGTTGGAAATATCCCGCTTTATCAAGACCAGACATTCCATTCACTTAATCCCTCACACCTTCCGACCACTCAGTTCGAGATGCCGACTAATTTAGAACTTTTTAATGGCGAGTACGGCGGTTTAGACGCTTCAACAGCAGCTTCAAACAAACACAGCAATTCCCAAAAGAATGATGAAGGTATTAACGAGCTTTCGCAAGCTTCTAACACGCTGCAAAACACTGGACTTAGTACTGAAACCCCAGATCCCAGAATAATTTTGGATCAAGAGCCCCAGAGTGAGCAAAATAGCCAGAACACGCGACTGCAAAAGCATGCTGGCGAGACAGGCAGTGATAATGACGCAGAAAATGGAATTAACAGCAGGTTTCTGGAAACAGGGCCGTTTCAGGAACCAAGACGCAAGAAAGTCGGGCACAGAAACCTGTTTATCCGGCGCGATGAGTCGGCAATCACTCTCGAAAAGCACGAGGAGTTGAAACAACTGGTTCCGCCCGTTTTGGCGGCTGGTGCTGAGCATTACTTCGTGAACGAGAGGCTAGAGTACTTCGATCCGCGCACCGACTCAAACCGCGACTTCATGCTCTCGAGTCTAGTGAAATTGAACGACTTGCCGCCGTGTGGGAGCGAGGAAAACAGTAGCAAGACAGAATACAGCACTGAACTGCTCACTTGTTATTATAACCCGTTTCTCACTAAAGCAACAGGAAACCCGCAGTACTGGGTCATGTCGATGATCATGGAATGCGTCGATTTGCGCGCGTGCGACGAGTTGCTGTTACAGGGAAAGATTCAGCACACTATCAGAGTCTTGCATACGAGACGCACATTGTTAGTGGACAGGCTTCTTTTGACGCTGCTAAGACTCGTCTCAGGAAGCGAAAAGTACGTCTGTCTTTTGAAACCGCTGGCCCCGCGTATTTTCGATCTCATTTGTACTTGTTTATGGCGTACGAACGAGCTGTATAAAAGCGCCGTGCTGCGCAGAGAGTACTCGGACTCGCGGGTCTATTCGTGCTTTCTAGGCATCGCGTTCGCCGCACACACGAGGCCGTTAATCGACTCTGTTGATACTGGAAACCCGCGCGAAGTGGCTTTGTTTAGAAACCATATCCGGATCTTTTTCAAGAAATACGCCGATCTGTTCTCAAGCAGGCCGCGCGACTACATTGCTGGTCTGCCGGAGTGTTTCTACAGCTACGACGACTCGTTCACAGTCCATGATATGGCGATCGAGGTGTTCATCGAGCTTGTGCATCACGACATTCTAGCTGGCTTTGTTCCTCGGTTTACTGAGAAGTTCGGGAAACTCGTTAAACCGTTTGTAGAGAAACCGGATCTCAGTGCTGTCAATTTAAGGCTTTATTATCTCATGCTCAAGAAACCCAAAATGTACGGCACTCGCCTCGCCTACCCTTTAATGCACTACCCCTGGCTCTACGCCTATGTCCGGCACGCGTTGACAGAGCTCCCGCTCATCAATTCAGTAGCCGAGGCGGCCGATCTCAGCGGTCTGCGGTACTGCATTCTGTGTTTGCGCACGCTAATAGCAATGCAGAGGTGGCCGCTGAAGTATACAACCGCGTACACCGAGTTCTCGAGCTTCGTTTGCCAGTCCGGCGTTATAGACAGGCTCACGAACTTCGTGTTGAGCGATTTCGAGTACTTGGACTTCTCGGAAAACTCTTTGTTTTACCAGTTTTATACTGCCGCATGGACGTTTTTATGGGGACTTGAAAGGTTCCCGAAACCCCATTTCCTCGCTATTCTGGCAGTGGCTACTAGTGTCTACGGGGACTCTTCTAGCCGCCTTTTTGTTCCGAATGTCAATTCCAATAAAGACACCAATAAAGACACTGTTCAGGGTTCTAGTGAAGACACCAATGAAGACACTGTTGAAGACACTGTTGAAGACACTGTTGAAGACACTAATGAAGACACTAGTGAAGGTTCTAATGGTGCCAGTAATGACAGCGGCGACAGCGACGACAGCGGCGATGAGTTCGAGTTCGACGTCGATGTGCATGCACACACTAGAGGCTGTGCAGCGGTCTTTATCGCTGTCAAAGTCTTGTTTAATAAAGTCCCTATCCGCCGCGACCAACTAGTCACGGTCTACGACAATATCGAGAGCTACGCAATGGGGATCATCGACCCTGCTGTCCAGAGCTGGTATAAACAGCTTCTGTACAGGATCACACTGATCCTGTCGTACGAGAACATGAGTACGGAACTAGAAACCAACCCGGGAAAGGACTGGGACACTGGGATCGCGTCGGCTTTTTTGAACTACGAGTTTTTAGACTAACGTTCTGCGCGCATTCCGGAGCCTTCTAATCTTCTAAGCTTCTAATTGTCCTATGCATATTTCGTGCATTTCTATTGCATGACAGTGCATCCCCTTGCCCTGTAATGCCTATCCTGTCCTACCCTGTAATGGCACTACACTGGAACTACCCTGGCCTTGCCCTGGCCTTGCCCTGGTATTACCCTGGTCTAACAAAATAGACGCTGTACATTGAATTATTATTATACACTTAAATTCATTAGCTACAAATGTATTCATATTTTCCTGACGGCCGTCTTGCTGAACAAGTACGACACGCCCGATGCAAATGTGGTGAACGTCACGCCGCTGGCCATGCCAGTTAGAAGCCACGATGGGGTAAGCGAGTAGACCGGGTTGACTAAACACAGCGTCAGGTACACCATTTGAAAAAAGGTGTTCCATTTAGAGATATTCGTCGGGGTGACTTTGACGCTCGGAATAGTCAGATCGAAGTACCGTTTCAGACTTTTAGGCGGGTTTAATGTTTTATACCGCACGAAAAACGCGCTCAAACCAAGCAGAACGTCTCTGCCTAGAATAGTCGCGCCGCACCATACAGGCACGTCTCCAGAAGCAGTTAGACACCCTGCCAGCGTCACCATCAGCGCCTTGTCCGCCATTGGATCCATAATGCTTCCAATCGCAGACTGCAGCTTCCATTTCCGGGCAATGTACCCGTCGAGGTAGTCAGTGACGGATGCGTAGACCATGACGCCGAGGGCCATAGGGTAGCACTGGTTCACCACGAGGTACCCGAGGTACGGCGCAGCTGCCAGCCGCGTCATTGTCAGCACATTCGGGACATTAAACAGCTTTTCTCTGGTATTTGTTGATACAAACCGTCTAAACGCTAGCGGGCGTAGCATGCTTAGTAAGCACGTTAACCAGGCTACTAGTGATATGTATGCGTCTATGTATGTACAGTGTAGCGTGTACAGTGTATAAACAATGTAAAGTATGCTTTTGTGTAGAGTGCAGAGTGCAGCGTGTAGAGTGTAGTGTAGTGTGCAGTCTGTAGTGTGCAGTGTGCAGCGTGTATATGTAGTCATAGGTGTATGCATGTACGTTATGCGTGGGTATGCGTGAGTATGCGTGACGCATGTATGTGTATGATTCTATGGATGTATGTGTATGTATGCGTGTATATATGGGTATTCGTGAGTATGCGTGACGCATGTATGTATGCGTCTGTGTGCGTGTATGTATGCGTGGGTATGCGTGGGTATGCGTGGGTATGCGTGGGTATGCGTGGGTATGCGTAAGTATGCGTGACGCATGTATGTGTATGATTCTATGCATGTATGTATGCGTGCATGCGTTAAGAGACGAAATCCGACCTGGTTAGGCCGAAATCCGCGCACATGGTTTTGAACCTCGACTTTTGTTCAAACAACGTCAACGGATTGTCCATTTCAACAACCTTTCCGCTGTCCATGACCATGACTTTGTCGTACCGTGCGACGGTCTGCAGCCGGTGGGCGATGCAGATGATAGTACATTTACTGAACTCTTTAGAAACGGTTTGCTGGATCAGGTTATCGGTTTCCACGTCGACGGCAGCTGTGGCTTCGTCGAGAACAAGGATCTTGGTTTCGCGGACTAAAGCTCTTGCCAATGCCAGGATCTGGCGCTCGCCTAGACTGAAGTTGTCGCCGTTGCTGTCGACTTTAGCATCGAGGTTGAATTTAGACCCTTCGTTGATGTTATGAACGGCTCCTGATCTTTGTAACGCGCTCCATAGTTTCTCGTCAGTGTACTCTGAAAACGGGTCTAAATTAGACTTCACTGTTCCTTGAAACAGAATCGGTTCCTGTGGAATAATCGAGAGTTTCGACCGCAGGTCTTTAAGTCCAATCAAACTAATATCAACGCCATCAATCAGGATCCGGCCGCGTTTCGTTTCAGTCAGTCTAAACAGAGCTGCCAAAACCGAGCTTTTTCCTGCGCCAGTGCGTCCGCAAACACCGACATGCTCGCCGCCGTTGATTTTAAACGAAACTTGTTTCAGTACAAGCGGCAAGTCGTCGCGGTACGCCATTTCCACGTTCTCGAAAACGATTTCTCCATTCAATGGCCAGTTCGCCAACGGCGCAGTCTCAGGAATCGTGTCAGGAGCTTCTTGAGGGATCTTGAATTTCAGTTCGTAAAGCCGTTCAACTGAATTGAACTGGTTCTCTAGATCCACGAGGTTCGGCAGTAAATTGACCCCTGATAACGAGAGCGAGGGAAGCAAAGAGAGCAGCATGCCGACTTTAGCAGTGCTTAGATTAAAGAACTGGAACACCGAGAGCAGAACAACAATCAGAGTCACAAGCAGCATTGCCGACGAGATACGCAGTGATAACCAGTACTGGCACGCCAGGTTTATTTGGAAACTGATGTTCATGTCGTCGACTCTAGTGTTCAGCATCGATTCGAAATCGGATTGCCGGTTATAAGCGGTTATCACTGCCAGCCCGCTGATTGATTCGCTTAATAGCGCGAACAGTTTGCTTCTAAACAGCGAATTGATCCGTTTCAACTCGATCGAGCTCGCACGGTAGTAATTATAGAACAGCAGCGAAAGCAGCAGCGTTGGAACCAGCGCGAGAATCGTCCATGGAATGTAAACGAAGATCGTTATCAATGAAGCCAGTAAAACGCCAGCAGAGAACAGCGTCATTCTTAGCAAAATCTGCATTTGCGTGTCCAAGTTAGCAACGTCGTCAGTGAACCGGCCGATAATACGCCCAAGAGGTGTTGTGTCGAAATACTGCATTGGCGCATGGTAGATCCTGTTCAGCGCGCCGTTATGCAGAGAAGTGCTCGAAGTATAGCAGAACCGCGAGCAGCAGGCGATCATGAGCACGAAAAACAGCGCGCGCAGGGATAGAATCAAGCAGTAGAACCCGATATAGAACCCGTTAGAGTGGTTATAAGTATTTGCCGTCCAGAACTGCAGGAAAACGGCCTGCATTGCCTGTGCCGTTGCGACACACGCCTGGACAGTGAAAATGAAGCCGACGAAGTAGAGTCCTAAACACGACCCGCTGCGGATATAGTCGACTAGAATCTTAGTAGGAACGCGGCCGTTTGCTTTCTTCTCTTTCTGCATGATTCTATTGCTCCTAGTCACTTTTTCTTCTTCTTCTTTCTCTTCCTCTTCGTTCTGAACCTCTTCTCCTTCATTGTGAACTTCTTCTCCTTCATTCTGGAACTCTTCCTCTTCATTTTGAACCTCTTCCTCTTTCTCTTTCTCTTTCTCTTTCTCTTCATTTTGAACCTCGTTTTGAACCTCTTTCTCTTTCTCCTGGTTCTGAACCTCCTTCTCGTTGATTGGAGAGGCAGAAACTAGCCGGTTATACCCCGCACTTCGTTTCATTAGTTCGGCAGAGGTTCCAACCGAGATCTCGCCATTTTCCATGTAAACGACGTTATCGCTGTTTCTGATCAGGCGCATGTTATGCGTAGCAATAAGGCGTGTTTTGTGCTTTAGAACGCCGTTAATACAGTGTTTCATGATATGATTAGCGACTTTAGCGTCAACTGCGCTTAACACATCGTCGAGAAGAAACACGTCGCCGTCTGCATAAACGCAGCGGGCAAGCGCAACTCGCGCTTTCTGGCCTCCGCTAAGCGTGATTCCTCTTTCGCCCACTTCTGCAAAGTCTCTGCCAACAATTATATTCAAGTCCATGTCTAAACAGCTTGCAAACAGAGCCTGTGAGTACCGTTTCTCGTCAAAAGGAAGGCCGAACAGCACATTGTCGCGAATACTGGCGCTCTGGCACCAACTCGTCATTACCGAAACAGCCTTTCCGCCAACTTCGACACTGCCTTCGAGTTTCGGGACGTTTCCTAGAATCGCGTTCAACAGCGTCGATTTCCCAGACCCAATTGGGCCTACAATGTATACCAACTCGCCAGGACGGATGCTCAGGTTAATACGATGCAGCCCGCAGAATTCTGTGTCTTCTTTCTCTTTCTCTTTCTTCTCATCCTCTTTCTCCTCATCCTCCTTATCCTTGTTAGATTGGGATTTCTTTTCTTTGTTAGAATGGGATTCCTTATCCTTGTTAGATTGAGATTCCTTATCCTTGTTAGAATGGGACATCTCCTTGTTAGAATGGGATTCCTTATCCTTGTTAGATTGAGATTCCTTGTTAGATTGATGCGATTTGGTTATAAACGAAGCGTTTACGAGTTCAATGCTTCCATTAACACCATTGTCCAGAACATAGCTAGGCTCTTCTGGCGCTAGAAAGAACTGTTCCAGCCTTTTCATAGAGATGTAGGCGTTAGCATGGCTTGTGATTCCAGTGCTGAACATCATACTGAACGGCACAAACAGCTGGAACAGAGTCAACGACGGAAACGTCTCGGCTGGAGTCAAAGAATGAGAAGTCAGAACTCGAGTTGAAAACGACAGAATTCCTCCAAACTGCGGAATGCTTGTGAGCAACGCATCGACGATTCCTTCGACTGTTCCCATGACTTTCAGAATCCTTGTTTCCTGTTTCCTGGCTTTTGAAATCAGATTAACGAAACTGGCCTCCCAGCCGTAGAATTTGATGACGCGCATATGCTCCATCGTCTCTCTAACAAGAGAAACGCGTTTATCTGCAAACGGCAGCGACCGGCGGCGCAGCAGAGTAATCACTCGGCTGAAAAGAACGTTACAAACAACGCCGAGCAGCACTAACCCGCATCCTGGAAGCGCGCTGACCCCTAAATTCGTCACTAGAATCGCCAGCGTTCCGCCAAATGCTGGAAAAAAAACTAGAACCATCGACGTCCATCGCGACGCCATGAAAATACGCTGAGTGTCTAAAGTCAGCAGACTAGTCACTCTGCCAGCACTGTACTCCTGTCTTCCGTTTGGACTGAGTTTCATTACCTTGTTATAAACCGCAGAAATCATGAGCGTGCGAACGATCTCAGCATAGTACCGCGTTTTGAACCCGTTCCATACAAACGCGAACTGGAAACAGAGCTGGATCACAGAAGTCGCAATGGCGTACGCGATCCCCATTCCATGGCTTGAGACTTGGTTTAAATAGATTTTCTCGATCTGCTCGATCATCGACCGGCTGATTAGCGACATTCCTAATGCTCCAGCTACAAAGAAACACGCTGTTAAAAGGCTCATTAGAAACCAGTACCGCACAGCATAAACAGCAGCAATAAACTCGGCGTACTTCACTCTTTTGCCACCGGATTTCAGTTCGGCTAGCTTCTTGTTGAACTCGCGCATCCTATAAACATTCTGCTCGGATTCGGGCGCCTGGTAGACGTCTTTCATTTCAAGAACTCGGTTAAACCCAATTCTCATTACGGGGCTCACCCAGCTCCATGTCAACGACGAAATAACGTTCTTCCATTTCCGTTCAGTAAGTATGGGTCTTGTTTTGGGAACAGGAACGACTTTGGATCCGAATAGAAGCCTTAGAATCCAGTTATGCTGCTTTACAACCAACTCTTCTTTCTCCTCCTCCTCTTCATTCTCCCTTTCCTTTTCTTTTTCCTCTTTATTCTCGTTCTTCTTTTCCCTTATTTCTTTTCTTTCAATCGCCTTATTCGCGTCCAATTCGTTCTCTTTCATTGCCATCTCATTAGCATCTTGCCCAATGTTGAGCAGTGCTTACAAAAAAAAAGCTGTGCATTATGGGTACGGGTATAACGCAATTTGTGCAATAGGGCAAGGCAGGGGTAGGGGTGTAGATATTGTTGTCGTGGGTACGGGTATGGGGTTTATTGTGGTATGGGGTAAGGAACGACGCGGGGTACAAACTGGCAATACCGGACAATATCTGGCAATATCTGGTGTTAAACTGGTTTGTATGGTATTGTATAATATTGTATGGTATAGTATGGTATTGTATGGTATATTTGCATTGTTTATATGGAATACAAAGAGTTGTCGTCATTGGAATTGTCATTGGCATTTTCATTGGCATTAGCACCGCCCGGCTGGCTCTGGATCTCGTCGAACTGCTGTAAAGACTCGTCGAAGGTATGGAACCCCTCGATCTCGTGTTCGTAGTCGCAGATCTTGAGCGAGGCCGCATGCTCTGGCGTGAACTCATGGTTCGTCAGCGTTTTATAGATCGTTTTGAAACTCGTTGTCAGCGTCGACAAACCGAGCAAGAACCCGTTGTCGGGCATATTACGATGAGTCGGCGGCGCGGCAGCATGCTCGGGAAACTTCTCGGCAGTGACTGATTGCGCGAAATCAATTAACCTGATCGAAATATCGGTTTTCGACTGCTCGGCCTGGTCGTACACTAGCAGCAAACTGGCGCCGTAGAGTCTGTAGTCTGTCAGTCTCGCCATGATCGCGCTCAATTGAGCAAGCCGGCGCTCCATTTTCGCGATATGCTTAAGAACTGACCATACTGAGTCGTTATACAGAAACCGCATTAAACAGTAGTTGAATTGGCTGATTCCCTGGATCCGCCGGCCGAAGTACTTGTCTCTAAAGAACTCAGAGGAGTTTCTAG